>JASGAU010407937.1:0-19079 GCA_030220045.1 Australoheros facetus
GAAATAGATTTTGACTTTATTCTCGAAATTTTGACTTTATTCTCAAAATACACAAATAATTTTTTTTTCTCAATGTGGCCCTAATACTCCTTCGTAACTTACCTGTACTTCCAGAATAAAAAAATCTAGATTGCTGGCTACTCCTAGAAAACTTGGTCAGTAAACCCTCTACAGTATAACATGCTTGCCAGTCAGCTACCTAGCCAGTTTTATTCAAACATGATCTGTTAACTCAAACCACACAGAATCTTAACCTTGACTGCTCACCCTGTGCTAATCTGTCTGCCATCATGTGAAACTCTGAACATGAATTTGCCGTGTATAGTGACAGTTCTGTCATGAACCGGCTGAACCGGAGGCAGTGAACTCAAGTGCAGAACCCAATCAAGACACCACAGAGGGAATTCACAGTAATCACTGAATCTTTATTTTGTTAACACAGAGCTCAGGAGTTTTAGCCAGGGGTACAGGGTTGATCAAACTTTGCAGGTCTGGGTGGGATATTCTAAAAGGGAGGAGAGGCGGTTTAGTCTCGGGAATGTTCTCAGTGAGGATAGCAGTCCGTCCTTAGGGGAAGGAGATGGTGAATGAGGCCTTACTTGGGTTTAGCTAGCCGATCCTTGAGCTGGAAAGAGGTGCTGAGGGAGGGTGAGCAGGCAGTCCACTTTGTGAGGCAAGCTGGAGAATGCAATCACTCTAAGGAGGTAGAAACCGGATGGTTGTGCTGGTCCTGAAATTCCACAGCTGACGAGGCTTGATGGGGTACAGGTGCTCAGCTAAGGAGTGGAAGAATCCAGGCTCCACCCAGAAGGCTGGAGATCCACTCAAACCTCCTGGGTCAGAGTGACAGGGAGACTAGGCAGACCATGACAACTTCAAGCAAAGTTTTTACTTTATTGCAGTGTGTCTGTTTTACTGAGCTGAGTTCATATCACATATTTCAGTCATTAAAGTTTTGTCCCACAAAGGGACAAATGTTATGAAGGCCTTGCCAAAATAGTTACAAAAAAGCAGCAAATGCTTTTTTGTGTAAAGCAGAGCGAGGCGACAGTTTAGAGAGAGAGAGAGCTTAATTTACATGATGTTTTGAGTTCACTCACACACAGTTACAAAAATATCATCCAGTTAATCTTGCTTGTGTTATGATGGTACAGCAAAGTGTTTGATTTCCTGGCAGTCTGTGGCCTTTGTGTGTGAGATTGAGTGAGAACTGGCAGTGGTTTGGAGGGTGAGGTGATTACATAGCAGACAGTTCCCTTCAGAGAGAGAGAGGTAGGGGATTTTGAAGCAGTGGATTGTGGGTACAAAGATCATTTTTAATCCCCCAGAATTCATCAGCTCTCTCAACAGCTCATCATCATCATCATCATCATCATCATCATCATCATCATCATCATCATCATCATCATCATCATCATCATCATCATCATCATCATCATCATGTCTTTCTTTCTTCCTTACTTTACATGCTGCTTTTTGCTTTCTAACAGAAGCAAGATAATATATGTACTGCGTAACACTGATGGTAAAGTTCAGTCTCGGAGGGAACCCACAGGTTGTGAATGTTTATTATAATTATTATAAAAATAAAGTGTGTGTGTTCTCCGCAGTGACCAGCTACAATGTTAAAGTGCTTTAAAATTTTGGAGTCACTTTTTGTACTAGTAGAAGTACTACGTTAAGGTAATATAATTGCAAATGTTATATACATTTTGGTGTTGCTGCATTTACTCAAGAAAACAATCTAAGCATGTCATTCATAGTTTAATCAGATTTTTATTTATACAGCTTATTTTATAAGCTGCACATATGACCCTGAATTTGTTGATTTGTAACCCCATTCCATTTATATTACAACCCAGTGCTCAGTGTGTTCATTAAAGACAGCCCAGAGACATTTACTTGTAACCATGATTTGTTTGCTACTAAAGTCTAAACATTTAAGACCTTAACCCTGGTTCTGCAATCTTTACATGTAACATTATTAGTGAATGTTTTTTGCAGAGTAACCTGCAGATGAGAAAAATGTACTAGTCAGTTTGACTCTTCTTCTAGCTCAGTTTATTACATCTCATTACAGCTTATTCACTAGTTCATCAATATTCAGTTACAATTTAAGGAGGTCCAGTGAGAGAAAATTTGGTCCAGAATATCATAAAGTTCCACATGCATTATCATTCAATGCAGTATATTTTCAAGTAGCCTAATCATTGTATTAGTACCTGTATATAGTGAACAACTGGCTGTCAAATAACACAAATTTCAACAATGTTTATTATTAATTTTCCCAGTGAACTGGAAGGCACTCTAATACCAAAATAATAATACAATTTTAGTTTCTCGTTTAAAGTAAAGTAATATTTACATTCATGAACAAAAAAAGAGCTTTTTTTAAAAAAAAACGGTGTAGTTTTAATTTCTTCTTTCCTTCTTTTTCCTTAAATACATTTCACATGGAAACCATCTCAGCATCAGATGCTCTTCTTTCTCTTTCCCTGAATTACTTCTGCATCTCATCTTCTCGCAGAGTTTTTTGTTTTCGCACACGCTCAGAATAAATGATTTGATTGGCCGACTAGCGTCTCGTGGGAGTTTGTGTTCCTGATTGGTTTGTCTTTCTTGTGTACATACACTGACTGCTGTAAGAATGAAGGGAAAAGCTGCACAGATTAAAATCAATTTACCATAAATATGCAAATAGTTGCACACAGTAAGATTGTTCTAATCTAGTAACAGGTCTGGGTTCATAAAGAATGGCGGCAGGGTCCGGATCTGAACCGTGGTCTGCCTGTTGGTGACTCACTGTGTGGTGCTGAGGATGTAATGTAGAGTGGGTTTATCACAACCTTTTCATCTGAAAACGTCTGCCTGCTGCTGCTGCCGGGCACACAAAAACAAAAATAGACCACAAAGCAGTTTCAAGCTGAGCAGAACTGCAGAGTCAGGTGATCATCCTCAGTATGTTTAATCATTATTTTGAGCAAATCTTTTCACATTTCACATATAAGTTATTTACAGTTACCTTCAAAACATATAGATCAGTGTGGCTTTAAATTAAGCTCAGCCATAAGTGGGATTATAGATAAGATTCTGTATGGGCTGTAATTCCAGATTCTTGGGCTTGGGTTGTTTAACTCTATAATTTTATATATCAGTGATGATAAAACAAAACAACAAACAGCAGACAGATAAGGTAAAAAACAAAACAGAACCCCGTCCAGGCCACTGAATGTTCTAGGTTATGAAACGTGTCCAATGAAGCGATAAATATTACAGTATAATACGCTAAGAGGGCAGTGGAGTTTAGGAGGCTTCTATTTAGGGATAGTTCATTTTAAAAATTAGAATGATGGAGTTATTGAGTGCATCCTGACTGTGTATGTGAGAGGAAGAGTGAGGAAGAATGTGTGGGATTATAACTCAGAAGTACATGTGATGAGCATTTTTGGTGGAAATTAATGTTTTTGAGACAAATAAGGAGCAAATCAGAGTTAAAAATAAGATGTGTATTTGGAATAGGACAATAGTGGAAAAACAAGATAAAACAAGACTGTTAAAGAAACCCAAAGTGACTCTCACTTTGGGAATGTGTGTGGTGACCACTACAAGGTGTCTGACCCCTGAAACAATGGCCTACAGTTCTGCTGAAGGCCTGCTAACACGCTACTGTATGTCCTCATTCTGGCCGCTGGCCACAGTGTTAGTGTGTGTGCGTTTGGTACAGTTGCAAGACAATGACAGCTTGTTTGCCGGGAGTGTGGATGGAGGGATAAACAGAAACAAAGGACAGGGAAAAAGAAGAGTTTGTACTGGGGTCATGCTGTCTAAGTCCCGGTATGTAGTGTGTATTTGTGGGATTTAGAAGGTTGTTAGGAGTCACTTCGTAACAGACTGATTAAAGTTATGTTAGGAAGGAATGCATTTCATTTTTTTATTTCCTTCCTTGATGCATCGTTTTCCAGAAACAGTTTCCCGGTCAAACGGTATATAAACAATAAATAAAACTGAAAGGAATAAGACAAAAAAAGTGACCAAAATGACTAAAACTGACTAGAAACTTGAATTAATTTTGAAATGCCTTGGAGAAAAGATGTGTTTTTAAGCAAGACTTAAAAACCTCTAGTGCTGGGGCCAGCCTACTGGAGGGGCAACTCATACCACCGTTTGGAGGCCACTGCAGCAAAAGCTCAGTTGCCCTGGTGTTTCAGTCTCGACATGAGGACAGCAAGAAGTAACTGGTCAGCCGATCTGAGAGACCTTTGAGGGGTCTGCCAGGTACGTGGGAGCCAGGCCGCTCAAAACTTTAAAAGCAGACAATAAAATTTTAAAATTAATTCTAAAATAGACAGGCAACCAGAGAGGCAAGAACAGGGTTAATGTGCTCACATTTACGTGTTTTGTCAGCAGACGAGCAGCAGCATTCTGAACTATTTGTAAGCGCGACAGCGAAGTGTGGTCAATACCGACATAAAGTGCATTACAATAATCAAAGCGAGTGGTCACAAATGCATGCAAGACTCTCTCTAAATCTTGAAAAGATATAAAAGGCTTAACTTTGGAGAGCTGCCTCAGCTGAAAAAAAGCCATTTCTCACCACTGTATTTGTCTGTTTGTCCATTTTAAGAGCTGTGTCAATTTTAACCCCAAGGTTGGTCACAACTGGTTTGGTTCTAAGAAATTCAGAGCCAGCCTTTCTCTGATGTCCTTAAGACATTCTAACAAAAGGTCTGAAGGAGTCATTGTGTTTCAGTGGTAAGTAAATCTGACAGTCATCTGCATAAAAATTAAATGAGACACTTTGTTTTTTGATAATGGAGCCAAGGGAAAGTAAATAAATACTGAAAAGAAGGGGCCCAAGGATGGATCCTTGGGGTACACCGCATGGGAGGGAGGCAGATGATGAACAAAAATTACCGACAGCAACAGAAAAACTTCTGTCAGTAAGACATGACTTGAACCACTCCAGGGCAGTATCTCTAATGCCAACATGTTTTAGGCGAGAAATTAAAATAATTTGAGCTACTGTGTCAAAAGCTGCTGTGAAAAAAGCACAAGTATGACAGAGTCTCCAGAGTCGGCAGTTATTAAAATATCATTAAAAACTCTCAAAAGTGCAGACTCAGTACTATAAAATGCTTTAAAACCTGACTGAAATACTTTGGAAATGTTGTGAGTGTTTAAAAAAGATTGCAGCTGTAAGGCCACTACTTTTTCCAAAATTTTAGAAACAATAGGAAGCTTTGAAATCAGTCTAAAATTGGACAACAAGGAGGCACCCGGGCCAGGGCTTTTCAGTGGAGGTTGTACCACTGCCTGTGTAAAAGATACAGATACATTAAGTCAGACTGCTATTTATAAGCCTTTGAACATAAGGTCCAATAGTGTCCCAAACTTCTTTAAAAAATCAAGGGGGGGTATCACTAGGAGAGCCTGATTTAATTTGTGTAACAATTTTCCCCGTATAAGATAGATACACGGGTTTAAAAAGGCTAAAAACTGCAGATGGAGTAGTAACAATGGAAGGGTCATAAGAAGGAGGTGAAATATGTGATCTCATAGTTAAAATTGTATCAACAAAGAAATGTAAATAGTTTTCACATGTTTCAGCAGAAGCTTCTATAAAGTTGGATTGGTGAGGGTTAAGAACAGAGTTTAAAATACTAAATAAGACACGAGGCTTGTGACTGTTATTGTTAATTACACTTGCAAAATAAGCAGATTTCTGGTTCCTAACAGTTTTCCAATATTTATGCCATGGCTACTAAAATTGTTAACTAAAAACTTGAAAATGTAATTTAAGTTTAGAAACCCTTTTCCACACTATTGACAAAAGATGGATATGGCTACAGTGAAGTCACCCAGTGGTTTTGGACTTTTGAAGCTTTGATGTTAGTGATTTAGGTGTTGCCATGTTGTTTTTGTTTTTTTAAAACCTGAAGCGACCATAGTTTCAATGACCGGGTGAGAAACAAAGTTTCAAGCTAATGCTAGCAAGCTTGGTTGGCAAGCTAATCTGTTAAGATGCTCCAAAATGCACCAACAGCAGACACACTGAAGAAGTCCTGAAGTAGTGGAAGTTAGGTCCAGTGGACACTGACCACAGGTGGGACACCTGTCAGTCATAACTTCATAACTACACCTGTCCACTTGAAGGAGTTTTAAAAACAAAATCACCTATTCATAGTTGTTATAAAGGGGGAAATGAAGGGATTTTTGTACCACACATTTCTACCACTGGGCTACAAAGGTGCGCACACTTGATGTTGTCTTGCTTTGAGTCAGTAGAGTTTTTAAACTGGAGAAAACGTAAACTGATTAAATATCATTTTACTTGCAAGCATGTGGTGAGTGAAAAGAGGACATATTAATCTTATTTCCAGTTTCCTGTTTTGTTTTTGTTTTTGTACTCTATTAGAGTAGCTTTGCATGATTCACAGTGGAACTAATCTTTATTATCTTGCACTGGGCCTTGGTGCAGCCCATCAGTTCATCCACTGTCTGAAACCTGCCGTTTTAGCTGCTCTACCTTTAAGCCAATTTTCTTGTGATTGGCTGTTTGTCATAAACATGGGTTTCATCAGCAGGTGCAATGAGATGCTGTGTGCCTGTAATCAGGATATCCTCCCTCACTGACATCATACAGAGCCAAGAGTAGAAAAAGCTGTCTGAGATGGAGCATTTAGATCAGTCTGAAATCTGAGTTTCTGGCTTACCAGATTACTTGTCTTCACAAGATTACTAATCTTATTATTTGAAACTTTGGTCATATTTAATATGTGTAGCCACCATTGTAAGAGTACACAAACCTAACAGATAACAGATACAAGATGTTAATATCGGTCTTTCAGACACCTACAGCTTGAAATGCTGTTGATAATTCTGTGCCAGGTTTTGCTAAAAGCAGTCTGCAGCATTGCTGGGATAGAGAACAGTGGTTACGGCAAATGGAAGATTTGCAGTGGATCTGGCTTTTCCTGATGTTTTCCACAAAGACTGCATTTGACAACTTTCTCAGAGAAAATGCTAGTGTTGAATGTTAGCTTACCTTGGAGTAATTGCAGGATAGTTTTACATATGTATTCTCTGTTACTGTTTTTTATAATGGGAGTTTGTTTGGATTTATGCATGTTTTGGATTTGTTTAGATGGTGTTATTACAGTACCTGCCATAACCAAAGCATCTTAACATGTTAATCTTAACATTAGCAATAAATTGATCATGTTGATGTATCTTTGTGAGGTGAATGGGGAAACAGGAGTGTGAGTCTAACAATCAAAATACAGAGATATGAACAAAGAGGACATCTGTTTTTTTGTCTGTTCTTGGATGACTTAATATTACTGGCTACATTTGCAGGCTGTCAGAGGACTGTGTGAGCTGGGCAATCACAGCACAATTGTAAATGGGTGTGAAGCTGTCAGCCAGACAAAATTCATAAATGCAGTATTGATTGAGATGCAAGAGAAGCATTCCTGCCTGGCTAAAAGTGAAGAAAAATGGTAATAAGCAAAGATTAGCAAAAGTAATCGTGTCCCTTTTCTCTCCAGTACCAGGACTATGGACCTGAGCCTGCGAGATGCTCTGGGTGGGGGTGGTGGTGGGGTCCAAGGTGGGGCCCCTGGTGAGGCCCTGCTGAAGAGAGACTTTGTGGCTTCACTGGAGAAAGAGAGCTACGATGACAAGGTTGGGGAGACAGTCTCCAAGAGTGACTACCGACCCTTACTGGATGGAAAGGATAGCAAGACTGGTGAGTCGCCACAAGCATTTACAGACAGACACGAAGGTGGAACACTGGTGTTTATGTGATGTTCATTCCTGTAGGGATCTGCGCTTTATCTGAACAAAGATTTAGATTATTATTTGATTAAGCTTGCGGACAAGTTATAGTTATAACATGCTACTGAATTGCTTAAATTCTGAAAATAATATAAAAATAAATTTTTGGTGATGTTCTTTGCTCTGATAGTTTTTCAAACTATCAGATTTTAGTTTGAAAAATTATTATAGTTAGGATGTAATTTAGATTTGGTCTTACGAGTCTGTAACCAATAACCAGTATGACATTAAGTCAGAAACAACATGAAGTGGTTGCTCTGTGGTGAAGGCAGGTTGCAAAGTGTTTTACAGATGCTCAACAACTATGGGCAGCCTAAAGTAGTTTTAATAGCACAACCTGTATTTCTCAGCTGGATCTGCAGAATGAACCATCAGCTTATGTGGGCTCGCACTGAGATCAGCTGGGATTGCAGCTAAGCTTGACTTCATGGCCTGCCTTAAGTAACATTATGTTTGCTATGCTTCCATGCTGAGCTACAGTACAGTACATCTTATTACTTTGATGCTAAGTGATAGCTTAATGATGAAACCTTCAATATTACAGCTCCATCCAAATTAAGTGGAATCTGATGGTGTACGGACATGAACTAAAGCCAATGGGCGCCTGGCAGGAAAATGCGGTTAAAAATGTGGTGCTTTATCTTTTTCGATTAAGCAGTAAGCACTAGTTTATAGACATTCAAAGTTATCCCCCAGCTACTCAATAACCCCCTGGCATAATCATCAACCCTAAACCTGACCCCGACTCTAACCCCGACTCTAACCCTGACTCTAATCCCGACTCTAATCCCGACTCTAACCCTGACTCTAATCCCAACTCTAACCGTAGGCAATCAGAATGTCATTTTTGATTTTATCAAATTGTTCTCCCAAGTCTTGGCAATTAGGAAACAAAGAAAATAATCATTCTGACACATCAAAAACTATTCACATTTATTCCAAGAAGTCAGTTTTGCCTTTCTTTAATAATTAGGGTTAAGGCAATTTTTTTTACACAGCATGCATTGCACATTATAAACAGTACTGGGGCCATTAGGGTTATCACCAGTGATGGCTTAGACCTTGAGGATTAATATGGCAAATTTACAGTTGAGTAGCTGTAAATTGTGTACATCTCTTTCTATAGTTATATATATTATACTATAATATTCATTTTCTGATATCTCCTATACGAAAGATTATGTTGGCAGAAGATGATTTTTTTTTTTTTTTTTGCTAAAATTCCTGTCGTGACTGAAGGGGATCATAGAACTAGAAAGCAAACATGATGATACCAGACTAAGTGATTGAATTTCAGCCTGCATGCTGCTGAAATTTGATGGTTTTGGATATCTGATCATTTGAAAAACCTGTGGGGCTCAGCTTGGGTCCTACACTTTCCATAATTCAATTTGATAGCATCTTTTTTTAGATATTCTTTCATCATTTCTCTCTGGGTCAGAGTTCATTTTCAGACATCTCCAGAAACACAGAAGATGTCATAGAACTGTTTCACAGCCTGTGTTATATTTGTGTCTGGGAAAGTGACCCATGGGAGTAAAAATGTCTGTTAATGTGTTATTAATTTGACACCTTGTTGTTTTGAAGGTGACAGGTGTGAAGTATTCACCTCAGATCTGTCGGAAGCTGTAGGAAAATATTAGTTCACTTGGAGGCGGCTGGATCTCAGAGAGGTGACATAGCACTAAAGTTCTGTTAGCTGTGGTGAGATTGATGCTATTGGTAGCTAAGAGATCCAGCGGAGGCAAAGCCCACACAGCTCGTTTATTCGGCCACACCACTTTAGTCTCATTAGCACAAAATGCCTTTCCTCTAGCACAGCCATGTCTAAAGTCCGGACTGGGGTCCAATCACGGCCCAAGGTTCGATTTTTATATGGCCTGTCGCCATCGTAAAATGTTTTATTTATGGCAGTGTTTCTACTAGCCTGTGAAATCTAACTATCTTAAAGATAAATTTAATTTCAATTTTTTTCAAATTTTTACTTCAAAAACAATTTTTTCTTGGTGGGTTGTAAGACAGCCTGCCACTCACTAGGTTTAGATGTAGACCTCACAGCACCTGCATGCTGTCCACCTCCCTCCACTGGCAGCGGTCTGCACCTACTGTCCAACCAGAGAGACCTGCTATCCTCTTGCTTTTGTTGTCAGTGGTCCTCATTTATTTTTCATGTACTCCTATAGCTGAGGCACCCATCCAACAGTAAATCAGTCACTGGAGGAGGGGAGAGCAGCAGATGTGTGCAGACTCTGACAGACAAACTTGGGGAGTGGCTGAGAGTACCAAGCCTCTAAAAATAGCGAGAGCTTCCCTCCATCCTCTGCTTTATTTCAGGTTGGCCGCAGCAAGGCCCGGTGCAAAGGGGAAAATCAAACAATCCTGAATGAGGGCATTAACACAGAGTCGGGTGTCATTCATTGATTGATCATTTGATTGATATCACATCCTCTCAGTGAACCACATTCTATTAAAATAAATACATTTTGGGTTTTTTTGTTTAACTTTACCCCTCTTTTCTCCCTTTTTTCAAAAATTACAACCACAAATCAGGGGAGTTCATCTGTATGGCATGCAGGGTCAGGGTCAAACAAAATCATTTCAGGTCAGTTACTAATTCATTTGTTACTCCTCATTACTTACAGGGGAGAGGTTACTGAAACTTGGTGAGAATGAAGTTGACTTCACGTTTTGCAGATCACGCCGACGCCGTGATGGCGCATCCCCTTGTCCCGGTTTGACGTTTTGGTTTTTTCCGCATAGCGAAAAATTCTTTTTTAACGTCAGAATAAGTTCTCTACATTTCAATCCTACGTCAAAATCATGAGCACAACATATTTTTGGAGAGAATTTAATAATTCCTACATCTATGCATACATTTTTTACATTAATGGAAACCCTGCTATGGCCCACCACCACCACCGTCATACAGAATTAATAAATCATACAAGTTTGAAGTGTAATTTCTTTTTTCACCTCATGGTGGCAGCACTATCTGATCTTAGTAGGTCCCCTTGAAAAACAAAATTGTGATCGTCTTTTTTGTTGAGATCATTATTTTAATATAAAAATGATGAATTATTCATGCATGCCATGTTTCTCCCTTATGTGTTTTATGTTGACAATTAATGATTGTAATGCAGTTGTTACGGTTCAGCTGTGTCAAAGGCAGGTAGTGGACCTCTGTGCAGGACTCAGGAGACAGGACTTGAACTCAAAAACTTTGCTTCATTGCTGGCAGGGAAAGGTAAACAAAACATGGGCTGAACAGGGAACTGACTCGGAGGAAAATGCAGAGCAAGGAAACACGCTGCCATGTGGACATGACAACAAACTGAGGAAAGCAGAGGGCTTAAATACACACAAGGTAATTAGGGAGAGAGGACACAGCTGGGGAAAACAAGACACAGGTGAATAGAAGATCAAGACACAGGGACCATAACCATAACAGCAGTGATAGTATGCTGAACAACGATCATTTAAATTTTAAGATATGCTGCCTTAATTAGGCTTTTTCCCACTTGTTCCAGAGACATATTATGGTTGTTTGCATTAAAGGCTGCATTATACTCAGATATATTTAATTCATCAATCCATCCATTTGCTTCCGTTCATCCTGTTCAGGGTCGCAGGGGGGGTGGAGCCTATCCCAGCTGTCATAGGGCGAGAGGCAGGGTACACCCTGAATAGATCGCCAGCCTGTCGCAGGGCCAACACAGAGAGACAAACAACCTTTCACACTAACATTCACACCTACAGGCAATTTAGAGTAGCCAATTAACCTAACCCCCAGTAAGTGCATGTCTTTGGAATATGGGAGGAAACCGGAGTTAGATGTTATTCTAACTGTGAGGCAGCAGTGCTAACCACTGCGCCACCGTTAATTCAGAATGGCTAAAGTTAATAACTCATGTGAGTTAGTGTGTGTATATAAAATAGGGGCAGCTCAAGTTCCTTGGATTATACTGTATATATCTGGGCTATCAGGGATCTTCCTGGGATTGTGTGTTCCTTTAAAGATTAAGTGTAATAGCTTTGACACGTTGATCAACCATGTCTAGACTGAAACTGGCTGTAGGACTGTCTGTCTTTTCACTCAGGGTTGTTCTCTATGTTTTTCCATAGTTCCATTTTTCTTTACTTACTTTCTTTCAGTCTCTGTTCCACTCCCTCTTTTTTTTGGTCTCTCTCCCCTCCTGTCATTGTTACGCTGTGTCGGCCTGGAGACAGTGCTGCATTAGTATCGTAGCCAACACACACACACACACACACACACACACACACACACACACACACACACACACACACACACAGAGGCATAATTAGCATCCAGCCTGTGGCACAGCTTGGTCCATAGAGTTGAATGTTAACCTGTCTAGCTTTCAGTGTTTGGTAGTCCAGAGCTTTAAGGAGCCAAAATCTGGCAACAGCTCTGATCCATGGCACTAATAGGATGTTGGTGAAGTAAATTGTACAGAAAAACTATATAATTACTGTTCTAATTAGTTTAACCAAGTAATTTGATGGTCAGGAAATTATGACTTTTAAATGCTGGAACTAACGGGCATACACTGACTTGCCAATACCACCCAACACACTGTCTATATTTAGACGTCTCTGCTCCTCAAATGCCCACTTTTCTTAAACTACCCCAACACACAGACTGCATATAAAAGATGGACATAGCCCTGTGACATCACATGTTGGTTTGTTAAGTCCCATGCCCTCTAGTGGGCATTACTATACATTGTATATAGGATCTATGGTACAACATGAGTTTAGGATTAATTTATTAACATTTTAGTTTAAATACTGGATATATTTTATTTGTGGTTCCCTGCAGTATTGTCACTGTGCATTGAAAGTATATTAGAGTGACATTTTCTGAACCTTTTTTAACCCCTTAACTGGCAGCAAAAAAATCACCTGAAAAAACTACATAACACCCTCTGGTTATTATTGGCTCTGAACAACCCATTTCATAGCCTATAAACCGGCCGTGTCTGGTCCGCGGGCTGAATGAAGTGCATTTATATGGCAGGCTCGACCCGCCCATTTTGACTGACACCTCATTCGGCCAATCATGTTAAGAAATGGGTTTCCCAGAGCCAATAATACTCAGAGGGCGTCACGTAGCTTTGTCAGGTGATTTGGTGCAGCCAGTTACATGATTGGCCGAATGACGTGTCAATAAAAATGGGAGGGTCTAGCCTGCCATATAAAAGGGACTACAGACAGCCCGTCACAGGGCCCTGGCCAATTAAGTGGCTATAATTAGTTGAAAGGGTCTATACAACACCTTGGTAATTGTGGGTTTTGCTGTATGGGGACAATTTGAGTCACTTTTAATGCAGTAGACCTGATTGGACCAGAGTCAGGAACAGTGCGTTCACAGTAACAGTTTTGTATGTATTGTCTGTGTCAAATCAGTTTCTCACCTAATAATGTTGTTAGCGTAACTTAATTTACTCAACATTATCAAAGGTGACTGCATACACAGCATCCTGAGCTCACGAGACACACATGAGGGTTTTTCCTGCTATGACCTTACTTGGTCTGGAACCATATATTGGTACCTGTCACTGAATTTTTATACAAATATTGCTGTTGGTCACACACCACTGAGCCACTTCACTGATCTCCACCTGTGCTACTGTGCTACTGAGTTCAGCATTTTAGCTAATTAGTAGCTCAGCTTTTAATTAATTTAATTACTTTAAATTTTGCTCACAGTGAGTTCTGCTAAGCAAAGCCTAGCAACAGTACTAGTGTACAAATTAATCTACTAAGTTTTGCCTCCATAATATTAGATCAGTTTATTTATTATTCTATGCATTGATATCACAATGATATTGCTCAATTTCTATTGGAAAGCTAATGTGACTGTATAAAGGTTATGGAGTAAGAAAACAGAGAGCCAGAGATAGATGAGATTGTGTGGTATCATTGTGATGCTAAACACAGATGGCACATCAGACTAAGTTGCATGTTTTTTTTTTTTAATCCTTTATGATAAACCATCAGCTTGTCACATCATCTCACATTTCCCCTGACATGCCTGCGCACAGCTGGTATGATAATAATCATCAAAAACAGGACACATCCTCTGGTTATGTGTGTAGTTGAATCCTTCATATATGTGTTTATGCAGTGACATTGCGGGTACCCGATTTCCTTACAGGGACAGAAGTCAAATACCCATAATGTATTCACCGTTACATTTTAGTGTGAATACTCAGTTGTAGGTTACTGTAAGGGGTATGCAAGCAGTAGTCATGGTAGATACTGTAAGTCTCCAGAGAATGAATATAAGTCAATCAAACATAGTCTGCAGTAGTGGACACATGACTGTGGGTTATTCCTTCTCAAATCATCGTGGGCCTTCTGCTCTGGTTTGGATAAATATGTTGTGGTCCAAAGTTTGGACGTACATAATGATTTTGCTCTGACATTTGAGCTTCATCATCAAATGTCAGATCTGTAATTTGGGACAGATAAATAAAAAAATGTTTGAGTATTGGCTAGTTAAATTATGAAAGAAAAAAAATAAAGCAGTCCTGTAAAGCCCCTTATTTGAGCATACGTATACAAATAAAAGACTTCACATTGCAAAAGGCAACAAGTGACAAATTCGGAATAGTATATAGTTACATTATAAAATATAGTTATAGTTATAAATATAGTTACAAATAAAATATGTAGAATAATTTTTAACATGAAATTCTTAGTCATAAAAAATGAAGACTGCTAATTCTTTTTTCATTACTCATAATTGTTTTGCTGTACTTTATTTACAAAAGATTTTACATCGGTACTTGTTGGGTTGTTGCGTTTTTAATGCCTCTCAGCATATGAAAATGAAAAATATGTATATATTTAACAACATTGTTTTCTCAGTTATTATTAGAGTGCCAGAACTTGTGTGTGTTAATAAAATACTTTGCAGGATTGTTTGATTTTTTTAATTAATTTTTTATTCATGTTCTTTGTTTCCCTTCATGATGTTGAACAATCTTTGTTTTCAGCTCATTTCAGAGTTGTTTTGAGGCTCCCGTGTTGCCACTCTTCAGAGAAGATGCAAAGAGGAGAAACACTTGCAATTGGCCACCTTAACACTTTATCATAATTGGATTCACCTGTGTACTGTATGTAGGTCAAGGGTCAATGAGCTTATAAAACTAATTTTGTGTTCCAATAATTAGCGCTAAAGGTATTCAAATCAATAAAACGACAAGGGTGCCCAAACTTATGCACCTGCCTAATTTTGTTTAAATTGAAGTTTTCACACTTTCTGTAAATCCTATAAACTTCATTTCACTTCTCAAATATCACTGCGTTCATCTGCTATATGATATATTTAACTGATTTTGCTGATCTGAATAACCAATGATTTATAAAGCAAAATCACAAAAATTATCAGGGGTGCCCAAACTTTTGTATACCACTGTATGAAGCTAAAATTTCACAGCCATCATTATACACTGTATTTATCTAAACTTTGGACCATAACATTTTTATGCAAATCGGAGATGGCCGAGCAGAAAATGTTCCAAAAATGTGATGATTTGAGTTGGAGTGATCCATGTATGGGATCATTTAAACACTGGTGACTTTATACAGCAGGCCTGTAGGCTCCATACTGTATGAGTGTTCCTGTCAGCCACAGAGGGTCCCACTGTGACTGAGAGCAGATGTTTTACCACAGGGGCTTCTCTGATGTTTTCATATCAAACATGCATCACCACAGACACACAAGTGATGCCTCAAGGATCCATTCTAGGCCTACTTTTTTTTTCAGTGTTTAGTTGACTTGAAAAGAAAATGCAAACTAAATGCAAAAATTGTTATTCATATTTTGATTTGATATTTGATATTTTAGCTTCATTAGTGACAAACCTTTTATTTTTACACTGGTGTTGTTGAATTAGAGTTGCTCGATCCAGTCATTAGATATTGTTTTCTTCTTGTATAAACTGAAAATACAGTGATTATAAAAATCTAAATTAAGTATTGAATGTTTTCTAACTTGTGATCCCCCCAAACCCCTCAGAATCAGCTGTTTATTTCTGCATAAATTCATCAGTAGATTTAATGAAGCAAAGCAAAATTTTACCTTCATACTACGAATATTTTCCAAGTTGCAGGCTCTGAAAGTACAGATGGGTGGGTTGAAATTTGGTTTCAGGATGTCTGATCCACATGAATTTTTCTAGAGCTGAAAAACACATCAAAAACTTTCTTGTTCAGCATGATTTTTCCCATAATCGACTGAGCAGAGATATCATAGGATATATCATAGTTTCAATAGCAAAACTACACCAGTTTAATGTGTGTATTTAGAGAAGCAGAAGCTTGATCTGTTTCTGATCATTCACTCGAGAAGAGTGTATTCTCTGTAAGAGTCACACCAGCATGTGGGATCGCTGGCTGGTCAAAACAAGTTATAGCATTTGAAGGGTCTCCTTTTTACATACATTTTGATACCAGACTCATGTCTGTATTCACTGTGTGGAATTACAGCTCAAAGATGACTCAGTAGCAGAAAACATAAAGGGCACTGAAAGCTGAACCCTCTGACCTGCACACTAAGAATCATTTCTGTTCTGTAAAGATATATGTCAGTGTTTGCAGTTGTTCGGTGATTCATTATATTTTGCAGTATTCTTGGCTGTCATCTACCCCAACAGTGTGGTTTATTGCTAGCATGTAAAAACCTACATGGAAACAAACCTGATTCTGGATCCACCGTGACTGTTACGTTTCCAAAGAGTAGAGGATGTAATGTTAGCAGTTTTTCTCCCAGCAGGATTCATTTCAGGCTCTCCTCCAGCTTGGGTGAGCAGTTCCTTGATGGGAGAACAGGAAAGACAAATGTTCTTAGAGATAATGTCAGCCAGCCAGTTGTGACACATGCTATGGCCTGGTTAACATTAAGAGTCAGAATAATAGAACTTGACTGCAGTTCTATATTAATAGGAAATAATTTTGACATAATGGCTTGCCAGACTGACAGCCCTGGATGGAGGTGAAGGCACGTCATAAATAATACTAATCAATGAGATCTCTTGTCTGAGACAGGAGAGGTTCTCCTCAGCTTCAGTTTTTCACCATCCGCCTGCTTTTCTCCTTCGTCTGTGCCTCGATTTCTGTTATCCTGTAGCAGGAGGTGTTTACTTCCTTTCCTGGGAAGCCAGAAGCTCATGTGTCCTCAATGTCAGTGAGGACAGACCTCCTGTTTCTGCCTCATTTTTCATCCTCGCACCTCATTTTGCACAAACAGCATCTAAATTATAGAGTGGAGTGCACAGGAGTGGGCTCATCCCACTTTACACCGGTCTAAAGAAGAGAAACACAATGTGACAAATACGCCTCAAAGAAAGCCTTCATAAAAGTTGTGACACTGAAATGTAAATAAAAAACAAATCAATTTATTGGTAAATTACTTAAACTCAACATTTGATTAAAAATCGTACAAAGATAACATATCAAATGTTGAACCTGAGAATTAAAATATTTTTACAAATTAGTAATTTTGAAGAAAATGTTGGGACAGGAGCGCGTTTGCTACTTTTAAATTGTGCAAAGTGGTTCCCATTCTTACTTGATATAAGAGTTGGAGGCCCCAAACTGTCATGTATTATTGAAATTGCATTTTTTATTATTATTATTATTTGTATTATTTGTCTATCTTTTGTAGTTCAACTTCTTTACAATGAATGAAAGAGGAACAATTTGGAGTTTTTTTTTTTTTTTTAAATAATTTATGAGGAAGTACTTTTAATGTTGTGGCCAACTTAGTATCAGATTGGGCTGAATGTGTCGTGAGTTTGACAGCTTTAAAAAAAAAGAAAAAAAAAGCATAGTATAAGACACTATTGTTTACAAATATTGTTTACTTAAAGAAAGAAAAAGTAACTAACTAACTCAGCAGGTTTAAAATGTTCCAGATGAACATGAACCAGAGTGAAGTTTAGCTGACTGTGGGCTCATGTTGCAGCACAATGGAGGGGAAGCTACTGCAGTCTGCTCGTGTTTGTATCCAGCTAGGATGAGGCGGTGTTTGTTGAAGCATGCTAACACACCCCTGCAGTAGAATGCTTTTACTGTATGTGTGGTATCACGGTACAGGGGAGGGAGAGAGGGGTGACCTCTCTTCTTGGAAGTGTGTGTGTGTGTGTGTGCGCGCATTGGAGGCATTTTGCATTCCTGAGTGCATGCATTTGTATGCGTGTGTGTTACACTGACTGTGACTGCAGTACGGCGGAGCAGCAGAGGCAGCAGTGAGGTCATCGCACACACCTAGGCTGTCACTGTCAATAATCAGGACGTGTGTGTGTGCTGAGTTCAGCTTATATGCTGAAGTGAATATGACATAAGTGAAGCTTTTGCAGCACTTCTGGAAATGTCTGACTGACAGCTGAGCAGATGTGACACCCTGAGCCTCACAGACAGACAGAGCAGTGTTTGAACTCAAACGGTTTTACTGTAACCTCTGAAGTAATACTGTGTACTAATAGTACTAATAATACTGTTGCAGAGAGAGCAAAGGTATTGTTTGTGTTTATTACAGCTTGTCATTAAATTGAAGCAATTCAGTTGTACTCTGCAAAGTATTTTCTGAGACCTGGGGGCATCCCTACTAAAAGGATAAGATAAGGTTTGATATGTGCTTTATTTATCCCAAAGGTTTGGTGACTGTTAATCAGCTAAAACATGAAAAACAAAGTTAATAATATAAAAATTGCAACAAAAAAAAAAAGCACAAAATAAAGAGCTTAATTAGATATAAAACTGAAAAAATAGGTCATTTATAAGGTCATTTTTCTCTCTGCTCTCGGCTCTAAAGGATGTCAGTGAGAAGGGATATCCCTGTGTGGCCATCTCAGGCACGCATCTCTAGCTGTGAGCACAGAAGCCCCACCCACTCAGAAAAAGGGGTGGGGTTATAAGGATTATTTTTAACTGTGATTCGTGCAAAGCTACTAGAGCAGAGTCAAAAACTTTAAATTGAAAAATTCATGAAATCTTTAAGGGCAATACATGCACAGAATATGATACATTTGTGTTTTTGCTCTTTAAACTCCATCTTCAAAGAGGATATTTCGCTTCTTTTAAGATTAGTCGAGATTCAGCAGCCCGACACATTTTTATTTTTTGACTAATGGACCATAAAGTCCAGGTTTGTTTTCTGTTCTAAGAGAATCCAGTTACATCCACTTATTGGGAGTTGTATATACTGGATTTTT
>JASGAU010407938.1:0-17362 GCA_030220045.1 Australoheros facetus
ATATAATATAATATAATATTTGCAGCTTAATTCAATTGTGTGCAGTGGAGAGAGACAGGAAAGCAGGGAGAGTGAGATGAGGTAGGGCACGCAGTAAATGGCCACAGGTTGGGACACGAACCCAGGCTGCCTGCACCGCCACGTGGTATACGACACCTGCTTGTTTGCTGAGCCACCCCAGTGGTGGTGCAACAATAAGACAACCCTCAAAACTGCTTTTACAGGTGGAGGCCACTCACATTTTTCTCTTCTCATTTTTTCAGACTGTTTATTTACTAGTTTTGCATTTGGCTAGGGTCAGTGTCACTGCTGGTAGCATGAGGTGATACCTGGACCCTATAGAGGTTGCACAGGTATGGTGCATCAATAAATGCCATTGCCAGAAGGTTTCCCAGCACAGTGTCAAGAGCATGGAGGAGATTCCAGGAGACAGGCAGCTACTCTAGGAGAGCTGGACAGGGCCGTAGAAGGTCCTTAACCCATCAGCAGGACTGGTATCTGCTCAGGATGAGCCCTGCCAGAGCCTTACAAAATGACCTCCAGCAGCCACTGGTGTGAATGTCTCTGACCAAACAATCAGAAACGGATTTCATGAAGGTGGCCTGAGGGCCCATATCCTCTAGTAGACCCTGTGCTCACTGCCCTGCACCATGGAGCCTGATTGGCATTTGCCACAGAGTACCAGAATTGGCGGCTCCACCAATGGAACCCTGTGCTTTTCACACATGAAAACAGCTTCACCACGAGCACGCGTGAAAGATGTGAAAGGATATCGAGAAGCCGTGGAGAACGTTATGCTGCCTGTAACATCATTCAGCATGACTGGTTTGGTGGTGGGTCAGTGATGGTCTTGGGAGGCATATCCATGGACGAATGCACAGACCTCTACAGGCTAGCAACAGCACACTGGCTGCCATTAGGTATCGGCTTGGTGAGCTGAATTTTTAGAGGAACCTAAATGTTCCTGAGTGATGACCTGGTGCAGATCTGAGAGGAGATCCCCCAGGACCACCTGTCGTCTCATTAGGAACCCGGACATTGTCAGGCATGCACGTGGGGACCATACCACAGCAGCTGGAATTGAAACAGCAACCTTTTGTTGCCAGGCAACTGTGTAAACCACTACACTATTGAGCCACTATTACCGGGCTAATGCACAAGAAGCAGATTTTTTTTTCTTAAGTTTTCTTTCCTAACATCTAAGACTTATTCGCAGTAATGTTTACTGGAACCAGACCTGGACAGTTTAGGAACCTCGGGAAAATTCTCCATTTCTGCAGAATTCTGATGCATTTTCTATTCAACAGTCTTTAGTCAGTAACCTCTGCAGTGAACAACAGTATTGCCATCTGTTACTTAGCTGTTCTAATCCAACCTTCTTTTTTCATCTTTTGATTTTCTTCAACAGTTACAGAGAAATGTATCCCAGTGGTCACATGTGATATTCCATTGTTCCTTTTTTTGGATACCTTGTTTAAATACAATATATCTGTATAAAATGTACCTTCCTCATGCTGTTATGAATGCTTTTATCCAAGATTTCTCTCTGACTGCAAGTAATGATGTTAGTACAGAACTGAGATACTTCAGCAGGAAAAGGCTTTTAACTCCAGTCTGCTACGAGCGCTTGCAGCACTTTTCCATCTGTTTGACTCATGGGAAGGCAGCGGTGGAGAATGGCTCTACTTCATGGCTTAAAAACCCATATTACTGGGACATCACATCACCCCAGCGGCCTGAACTCTCATAGTTGTGCCTCTGTGGATTTGAACCTGGTTCACTGAGCTATAGAAATGAATCAAATCCCTGTGGCACTCCACACCCCTTTTCTTTTTTACTTGTTCATATTTACCATTAGATAAAGAAGAAAAACAACAACAAAACAGGTCACTGAGATTACTTCAGATAAAGGAACTGTCCTCTGCAGGAAAAAATGAAGCTGTAGAACTGCAGCTGGAAGGCACAATAGTTGCTAATAGAGCTATAAATAGACCTTCTAGTTTTATCAACCATTCAAAACATCAATTGAGATTGTATGCTTCAGTAGCATCCAGCATTTCAACCGTATCCTTTATCACAGCTCAGTTTTCCACTGTTTGCTGGTTTGGCAATTATTTGGGGCCGGCTGGTGATTTTACCCACTCATAGAGCTAATGCAGACTGCTCACAACTAAAGCTGTTTCAAGAGAGCGAGTGCGGGGAGGCATGGGCATGATTTTTAAAGTCCTGCAGCTTAATTTATACTGATTAAAAGGACTCTAGTGGCAATCTATTGAAACTGTTTGTGCCTTAGATTTTGAGCGTGCACACTCTGTTCAGCAGACAGGCAGAAAAAGCAGAAACACCTCAGCCAAACAGCTCAGTGCTAAGATGTGGAATCAATGAGCCCGAGCGGTTCTGAAGACTTAAACATAAGAGACAATGTCGCTAAAAAAGCAATCACTAGGACAAGCCTACAACAGTAAAATAATCTCTGCTAAAACAGTTACAACTGGCAGGCGTAACAATGTACCAGTCAAAGCATTCTTTGGCTTTACATAAAACAGTGAATGTATCCACAAAAGTTACTTATTTACACATCAAATACAGCAATTTTAGTATAATTTGTGTCCTGACAACTCAAGTCCAATACTCACTTTTCTGTTAGCTCCAGTCTGTTTACCACTGATTGTTGAGGGGAATGCCTGTGTTTACAGCCCTGTGTTTACTGTCCAGTCACTAACTTTGCTCTTTGGAGTGAAGCGGTGCACTGCGAAGCAAGATTAATGGGTTAGCGAGCTTAAACTCTGAGTTCTCGGTGTTCTGAAAGTGGCTAGATCACCATGGTAACTTGTGCTTAATATGCAATAATCTGGAGCAGATTATGTTCAGCTTCAGTTTAAAATGATCTGTAAGCTTCATTCTTTTAGTCACAGTCCGCTCCGGTGCATTAGATTCTCCGCTGAAAGGGTACGTTTTGTACATGCAGCCTGTCGAGCCGTGCATTCGCTAATATTACTGATTGAAGCCCTGCTGTAAAGTTACAGCATCACAAACTATCTGTGTGGCATTGTCACAGGAATTTGCAGTTAGCGATGTAAAAAAAACCCCCCAAAAACTGCAGAAATAAATTTTGTTTGCCATGTTAACCTTTGCCAAGTTTTACGCTGCAGAAACTGTAGTGAATACAAAACTGATTTGTCTATTCACAAACAATTTCAAGAAACCTTTCCTGCCATCGACAAAATATTCCAGCCATCAGTGTTTTCATGTTATGAAATGGTAAAAAAAAAAAATCTAATTTCAGTGACCAACAACAATATATCAGCAATAAGCCACTTTGAACTGGAATTAACTGAATAACAGCAACAGAAATGTTACTGACAATCTGGTTTAGTATCACAAAAGTAGATCCAACAAATAAGGCTGCATTTACTGAGGAGGATGTTTGATTTTTAAACCCTCTGGTTTGAATGTGCCACTGTCTGTGGGTTCTCACTTATAGCGCTACAGGCTTATATCTGGGTTTATAACATGTGTTGAGATTAGTATTAGGATTTGGAGTTGGAAGCATGGTGAGAAAATGGCCTCAGTATTCTGATAACTGGGTGCCACATCATTTACATAGCTGAGATCCATATTTCTGAAGACCTATCACATTCTTCAAAGACTTTCTAACACCAACTTTGGCTGCTATCGCCCCCGTTTTGGCTTCATTCATTCACTTTCTTTCACCTTTTTCTTGTTCTGTCGCTCATTTATGTCATCACCTCGCCGTCTTTCTCTCCTCCTCCTCCTCTTCCTGTCTTTCTCTGGATCATTTTCCCCTCGCCTTCTGCGGCACCCTTTTCTCATCTCCCTCTCTCGCACTTCTTCGTTCTCACACTCTTACCCNCCATGGACCCAGCTGCTTCTCACATCTCTAGCTCACAAGGCAGAGACTGAGACACAGAGAGACAGACAGGGGAAGGCTGGTGACAGGAATGAGAAAGACAATCGGAGAAATGAGGAGAAAGAAAGTGGAGCTAACAGGAGGAGATGAGAGAAGTGAGAAAGCTGTGTGAGAGCGAGTGAAACGGCGAGCTGTGGATAATATCCGAGAAAAGGTTTGGGCCTCATTTTGCCTCCTCCATCGTTGCCTCACTCCAGGAGCACTAAGCTTTTGTTTCCCTTCCCGTTGCCATGGTAACTGTTGGCAATTTCTCATCGGAGCCACATGCCCTGCTGACCGACAGCTAGCTGCAACCCGAGGCACTCGCCTACACACAAACACACACGCGGGCATGTACATACACGAAGAAAAAACACAGATTGCTCTGTTGACCAGCTGTTAGCTGCAGAAAAGTATTGAAGCAGCAGCCTACACACACACACACACACACACACACACACACACACACACACACACACACACACACACACACGCCAAAACTTCATCACCATGTTCCTCTGGAGCATCTTCAATTTGTTCGCTATTGCTTTTCTTTTCTTTTTCCACACCATGGAAGTACATCACACCACAAACAAGGCAGGAAATAGTCGTGTTCAAACAAATTTGTGCTACTTCAGGTTTGAGGGATCCACCGTGAATGCACCGGAATATTAACTGTGCTGTTCTGACATCAGCACAATCCAACATCACACGCACTTGAGGGTTAAATATCAGATAATACCCATTCCTACTGTGATGGACATTTGTCCCCATCACATGCACCACTTTGGGGTAAATCCTCAAAAGGGATATTTGGTACTGTATGAGATGCTATGCTCAAATAAAAGGTTAAATCTACTCATCCTGAGCAAAAAGTTATCATCCTGGCCAGATAAAGATCCATGGAAATAAAGAAAAAAAAAACATTATTAGGAAGTCCTGATCTTAGTAAAGTAAGAGTTCAAACACAAACCTGCACCTGCTAATGTTACCCCAAACTCAGTAGGGAAAGATTACAAATCAAATGAAAGTTATACATTAAAAATACACAAAACAGAGAAACCTACAGTTAACTGCTCTATTTAGAAATAAGTGTACAGTAGCATGCAATGATTTCACCTATTGGTTTCCATGCTGGGAGGTGTAGTTGAGTCTAGAAAATGGCCCCATGGTCATCACCATCTTCACATGTTGGAGCTAGGACCTTTGATCGACACTTTGAACCTGACTGAAGCACACAGCAACAGTGACTATTGCATTGCACACTTCTAATTAATGCTTAAAATGTGCACAAAGTCCGTTAGAAAACACAGTAAGATTTAATTCACAAAAAGGATGTAAGACACAATTGGAGGTCTGTTAGTAACACATAATTACAGTGAGCTGAAAACAAAGTAAAACAAGCTGACGAACAGCAAAACTATTTGACCAAAATCTGTTATGAACCACAACAACAAATGGAGACAAAATATAGCCATTATAAAAAAGCTGAATCAATGCAATGCGCACGACTGGAATTTACCGCCTGGCCCGTCTCACCCGAACGCCACACCAGCCACGCAAATCAAATGAGTCAGGCCACTAACCACACCTCAAATAAAGATTTCTGGGAATCAGAGACATTTTGGAGTTACTATGTAGCGACAGAGTTGACATCAGTGGCACCCAGTTTGTTGCCATTTGCAGCTAACAGTTAAGTACAACCCAACCCAGCCAGGCTCACCCTAATCACCATCATCACCACCAATGAGAGGCTCTGCTGCCCAGAAACAATTTCAAAAGGACTGTAAGGTAGTTGTTTACTTCTCTCCGTTAACTTTTTTCTAAACAGTAAAAAAGTACCTAAAATATCATCACTTTTTATGCTGATTAGACCTGTGCTCCGGTTTAAATATAGTGATGTCTTATGTCATTCGACTAGATTTAATGCTATAATCTTGCCTTGGTGCAACGAGCCTAGCAGGTGAGTGAAGGAGATGCACATACCAACACAGTCCTGAGTGGCTTTACCACTGAGCTTTGGTCCACGAAGGCACTATAAGTGTAATTACCAGATTCTGACCTGTAAATGCACGTCTGTGTCAAAAATACTACTAGCCACTTAAAATCAAATAAACAGCTAATGCCGCAGCCGAAGGCCTTCATTTTCCACGGGCTGTGTGAAAAAGATGCACGCAGCCACTGTGACCCCACCCACTGGTTTGTAAAGTTCATTGTGAGGTCTCAAGCTTTTCATTTTTCAAAGACAGCACCTGAGCTTTTTGAAATCTGACTGTGAAACTTAGGCAAATTGTTAGCCTGGCTTCACAGAGAAAGTGAGCTGAGGGATGTTTTCCCATATAATTCCACAAAACTGGAAGTCATTAGAAGGAATGCAGGTTTAAGGTACGCCTGTATGGGCTTCAGTTTTCAGAGCCAAAAGCTTTTGTAGATGGTGTTTGAACATTTTACAGCATTTTCATTCCTCAAACGGCTAGCTGCTGAGTGTTAAAGTGAAGTAAGCTTGTCAAGTTGTAAATATTACTCTTATATTCTGTAGTGTGAACACATTCCTTTCAGTTCTAAGTAACTCAAATGCAGCAGCTTTGCAACAGGAAGCCACAATTCTAAATGTGGCTTTCACTTTAGTTTAACTGCATCCTCAGGACAGAAAAAAAACCCTCTTTAAATGCCATCAGCAGCAGCTTTTAGTATTTTCCATTATTCCATGCTTTTCCAAAGTTTACTTCTGACAAAATTATTAGTTTAACATGATGATGCATTCTCCTGAAACCTCACATTTTAGCTCCATGGTTTAAAACAGTGGGCCTCCTTGTCAAACACACATTACCGACTTTCCCTCCGGTTTTTGTGCCTTTGCCTGGGTCTACAGTACTTGTCTTACATTGAAATGATGCTTATAAATCTTGCAACGTCCTATTGGGCTCAGCATGCTATGCCTGATGCCAGATGGTCAAGACATCATGACTTTGGATCTGGCTCACAACCTATAGGCTCCTTCCTGCAGAGCATCATAGACTACAAACAAACCCTTGTGGTTCCCTTTCCTTGAGGAGTCAGCATGGTGGATGTAACCTTGAAAGCACTTCTTATAATTATTCAAATTTTCCATCCTCCCCTCAATCTTTTTATTTCTGCATCCCTTTTATCTTCTCTCTCCACCTCCCTGGAGTTGCAATCACAGTGTGAGTTTGACTACTTATGATCTTAACACTAATACACTCTGTTCAGTCTTTCCTCTTGAATCTGCCGTTTCATTCACCATCGATTCTGCACCATTAAAACAAAAACAATCCTTTCATTGCTCGTGTCATTTTTCCAGAGTTTCTGACTCATCAGCTCTCCATCCTTACTGTACCTCCACCCAGTTTCCATCCACTTCTTGGAAGAGAACGCAGAATGGATCAGACTTGGAGGCTACATCTCGATCTAGCAGGCTGGATGCAGTGACCGAGAGCTCCACCCGAGTGACGCAGTGCTGAGGTCCGACACTGCGCTTCTGGCCGTCGGTGGCCGAGCCCAGCGTGTAGGCCATGGTCACAGCTGATCACCCTGAAGGAAAGCAAACAAGCAGAAATGAGCAAAAGGACCTTTGGTTTCATACTTGCCCACTTAACCAATAATGTTAGAGTTTTACACTGTTGGTTGACAAAAAATAACCAGCAGCTGCTCTGATTATTAATAACAAAACTCAGTGTATTCTCTGCGGTGATATCATAACAGTAAACTACAAATCTCTGCATTTTGTACAGTTAGTTGGTGGAAACATTACACCTGAAGATGCAACTTTTGGTTCTGTGAATTCGTGAGTGTTATTTTTTTCACAGCCTAAATTAGTTTATCCTTTGCAGACTTCCCATCATAGCAGAGCTATTACAGTCTGCATCAAAGCAGTGGAGCATATGGGAGAGGTTTGCCTTCAAGACCTTTTACCAGGCTGCCTCTGAAAGACGTTGTTTTTGAAAGGTCAATTTCAAGAGAAACTAAGCCAAACTGCAGCTGAAAATAACATAAAAGGAAAAAAAAAAAACTTTTGGCAGAAAGTATGGCACAGCAGCCCGGAGCTGCGAGCACTGCAGCCAGAAACTATTTTCATTATTGATTATTCTGCTGAACATTTTTTTCCTGATTTACAGTTGTCTATAAATTGTAAGAAAATTTCCAGCAGCCCCATGCCTTAAAAGTCTTTGTTTTATTCAACTACCTTACTATCTATCTGAAATCCCCAAATATTCATTTTACCCTTATATACAAAAAATGAATGCATAAAACTCTGATATTTAGGAGACTGCAGCAGGAAATATTTGACACTTTATAGACTGTTTATAGAAATGTTTTGAAACATATTATAGAAACAAATTGCTTTTCTTCTTTTTTTTTCTTTTTTTAAATTTTTTTTTTTCTGTCAACTGACTAATTTATAACCCCAATTCCAAAGAAAATGTACTATTTAAAAAAATAAAAATAAAAATATGGGTACGAGCCATATTTAACCACTGAGTAGCATCACCTCTTCTTTTAACAATAGTCCGTAAACATCTGGGAACATCTGGGAGGTGAGCAGCTGGAATGTTGTCCCATTTTTGTCTGATACACGATTCTAGCTGCCCAACAGTCCTGGATCTGCTTTGTTGTGTTTTTGGTTAAATGGTGAAAGGTCTGGACCGCAGGCAGCTGAAACCATGCAGCTGTAATAGAGGCGGTATGCGGTTTAACATTGTCTTGCTGAAATATGCAAGATCTTCCTATAAAAAGACACATGGGAACATATGTTGATCTAAAACCTTTCAGCATGTGCAAAATGCCAATTCCATAGGGACTAATGCACCCCCATACTATCAGAGACGCAGGCTTTGAACTGAGTGCTGATAACAAGCCTGGTGGTCCCTCTCCTCTTTAGTGTCGAGGATGAGGCATCCATGTTTTCCAAAGAGAATTTAAAATTTGGATTCATCTGACCACAGAACAGTTTTTCACTTTGCCTCAGTCCATTTTAAATAAACTTTGGCCCGGAGAAGACGGTGGAGTTTCTGGATCATGTTCACATATGGCTTCTTCTTTGATTCAGAACTTTAATTTGAATCTGCGGATGGCAAACTGATTTCTGGAAGCGTTCCTGACCCCATGCTGCGACTTAATGATAGAATCACGTCTGGTTTTTTAAAATTTACCCTTTGTACAAAGAAAATTCTCCAGATTCTCTGAATCTTGTGATGATAATATGTATTGTAGATAATGAGGTACTCAGTCTTTGCAATTTTACATCGAGGAACATTATTCTGATTATATCTGATTTGTAGATGCAGTTTTTCGCAGACTGGTGAACCTCTGCCAATCTTTACTTTTAAGGAATTCTTTTTATTTATTTATTTTTAGCCTGTCATGTCTGGCAGATCTTGCAAACAGAACTGTGATCTGAATGCATTGTTGTGCCAAACATATTTGCTATTTCAAGATGGGCTCTATAGGAATTCTTTTTATATCCAATCATGTCGCTGACCTGCTGCCAAATAACCTGATTTAGGTGCAATATATTCCTCCAGCTGTTTCTTTTTAGTGCCACTTACCTTTACAGCCTTTTGCTGCCCCATCCCAATTTTTTAGAGACTTGTTGCTTTCATGAAATTTAAAATGACTTTATTTTTTCTTAGAGTGGTACATTTTCTGTTTATGAACTTTTCAAATCATCGATTCTGTTTTCATTTACATTTTATGCTCCATCCCAACTTTTTTGGAATTGGCGTGTTAACAGAGCCCTTTTCACAGCAGCCGTGTTGGCGTGTCACAGCAAGGTAAACACAGGTGTAACTGATAAAACTAAATTATGGTCCCGTTCTTTTCAGCGAGCATGCACCAGCACCCCATCCAAATGAAACCGAGCCATAATTAGAGTTATTAATCACACCTGTGTTTACCCTGAGTCAAAATGGCTGCTTTGTAAAGGGCCAATTAATTAGACGAAACTAAAACAGAAACCTGGCTGAAACATCACATCATTTAAAAAGACAAAAAAAGGATGTGTGGATATTTTCCTGCCAGACTATCATGAAAAATAAAAATAAACAGCCAATATCAATATTATTTTTAACCTGCGGTCACAATCAGCTCAGAGTATCTGCCAGTGCCGTGAAGAGTGAATAAATAAATCCATTACTCTCACGTAATGTCAACAACGGTAGGTTGCTGTTACATACACACAGATGGCCGGCGTCCAGGATAACCTGCAGTTTCCCTTACGTAACTCTAACACACAAGCATGTGCGTGTGTTCATCTTACACTGGTATCCAAGCAAATCCTACATTACTGGAGACATCGCTGAGGAGAGAACACAAGATCCCCACACCCTGGGTGTCTGTATCTGTTCTCACGCACAGAGGACACAATTACCACACAGGACTCAGTGTCTGACATTTGTCGAATGGAAGTAACATTTTTACAGTCACTTTAAAAAAATTTTTTTTTTTTGAGTTTAACATATGTGTGATCTAAAGAAAGGAGGGAAATGTACACAATTAATAGATCCCAATTACATTACATCACCTGTGGTTTTATAGCCCCTTTGAGAAATACAGCTTCATCACACTAATGATTCTGTTTGGCTAAAAATACCCACTGAGCAAGAATAAAACACCAGTGGTGTGAAAAATCCACTGGGGGCATTGTGTCAGTCATAGTTACCCTCTGATAATCCCAATGATATCCAGTATTAAGCATTGCAGAGACCACACACACACACGCGCACACACACACACACACACACACACGCACACAGACACACAGTGCCCTGAGCCCAGATCAAAGCCATCACAGAACCTCCCAACTACAGAAGCCTCAGGCTAGGAATGGAAAAGACATAAAGAGGAAACACACACACACACACACACACACACACACACACACACACACACACACACAAAACAATTGCTGAGTTTAGTAAAAACTGTGCAAACACGTTCTCAGTGGTAACTTGTATTTGAAATAATTCCCCAGCGGCTTTAAGGACAAATAAACAGCACATTGCCCAAAACAGTGGTTTTGTTCTCACAGCGGTATGCTAAAAGGATGCTGTCTGTTGCTAAGATACTAATGTGTTACAGGCAGCGTGCTCCTCCCGCTCAGCTCCACTGTGATGTCACACTGGTAGTGGTGATGCACTGAAAATACCAGTGCAACATTTTCATTCACTCACTTCATCATTCATAGGTGGCGAAAAGCTTGTTTTGACTGGCTCAACTACTTTTGCTCACTCACTCATTGTTCTCGGTCTCAGCGACTGTCTCCTGTATTTACTGATTCTATTAACTCCAGTCCAAGAAGGAGCACAGAGTGAGATAAACCCAGCTTTGAGCAGACACTTGCTGCATCCATCACATAAAAAAAAAAAATCTCAGTGATTAAGATTAAAAAGGCATCACAGAAAAGATGACCTCAGTGCACCAGAGCAGCTTTAAAAAGTGTCAGACTGTACTGTACTTTATCTGGACTCCAGTTTTCGAGAACACGCATGTTAAAGGCTGTCTAAAAGCAGCTGAACCCTCTCAGCTGCATTTGTTTTCTTGCATTGTCGCGCTAAACAACCTAGAGCTGCTCTTAGGGCATTGTACCCCTTTTGGCTACATGATACATTTTTGTGGTAAATATTGCACTCCGGCTGTGCTGACCCTGCCAAATACGTTCACACCTGATCCACTTATCTGCAGGTTGCGCAGGCAGTTTAAAGTGACTGAGAGAGGAAACGCGTGGAAGCTGATGCCAACTTGTTAAGCCCAGCAGAAGGCTCTGCGCGCGCTGTAAGCTTAATTACAGGACCGGTGTGCCATATTGGTGCCCAAAGTGGCCAACAGCAATGAAGAGCAGGCTGCAAATATTAATCAAGGAGAGAGATGTGCCAACTTAAACTGACAGAGATTAAAACCCTCTTTCACCCACACAAACAAACACAAACGTGCCTCTCTGTACTGTACTGTATTTCCTGTGAAATTCGTCCACATGCAAGATGCTCATCAAAACCTGATAGTCTCCCCACATCCTTCCGTATTTAACCCCTATGAGCAGCAGACTGACTGTACATTTGGTTATTTTTGCGTCTTAGCAGCTCCCCGGTTTCCCCTTTGACCGAGGAGCTGCAGGCAGATCCCTTCTTCAAATGTACATCCAAAAGGAAAAATGTGAAAACTGACTCACCTCGGTAAATGACGACCAACTTCGCCGCCGCTTGTCACTTAACAAAATCTTTAATTGCTGCGCACAGTGAAGATAAATAATAATATTGAGAATAAAGCGTCAATTCTTCTATAAAGGTGTGAAAGCTGACGTTGGCATTTTTTAAAATTTATTAATTTATTTTTAACCGGAGGATCCTGGAAGGCGCAACAGTGTGTGAACATAAGTCATCCTCGCAGCGTGGACTGCGCTCTCTGCGCCCGGCGCCACTGAAGGACAGAGGTTAATCAAGCCAACGGCGCTGGCAGCGGAAGTACGGCAACCTCACTTTCAAAACAAAAGCGGAAGAGTCGAGCAGATAAACCCGCTTCCGTTTAGTGCTTCGTGTGGGTTCAGTGCCCCTTGTGAGCAAGATTAATAAAAACTACAGAGCCGAATTTATTGAAACTTGGAAAAGCAATGGAGCATGGGTAAAGGAAGAACCCATTAGGCGAGGATCCGTATAACTTTCCATGAAATTATAGAATAGGGAATAGGCCCAGGCAGAGAATGTCCTGCTAGTTATTTATCTATTTATAAATAGTGTTACCCGAAATTTTAATACTTGATGTTTTTCGTATACATGTGGATTTGTGTGTGTGTGTGTGTGTAAACGTGTTCTTTAAAATTTTGAATTTAATTTTCTGCTGACACTCCGTTGCGGACGCTACAGATTATCAATGCCCAAATTGCACATTATATTTAGAGTGAGGTTATTTAGCCAACAACAGTCCAGCTCCGAGGTGATTTGACTGAATGTGCATTCACTGTGGTTGCCAGTGCTGGAGCAGAAGCATAAAGCAAACACAGAACAAAAATATGTACAGCAGTATGCTTATTTATCATCGTTTTTATTGTTTCCATTGTATTCACAATTTACTTTAACATTATACTTGCATCTCTAGGAACCATATTGACTAAATCCTTCTTCTGCCACGAATACAACAATAACTAGAGCAACATGTGCAATATTGATGGTTTCTCCATTTATGGCTTTTAAAAATGTTATCATTGCACTTTAAATATAATTTAATTGCTGTTTTGTTTGATTGTTTTGTTGCTAAAACTACTGCAGCAAACAGTCACAAGCTTTACAGATTTTGGTGAAAATGATGGAAACTACCCAAAGGTAAATGAAGTGTCAGTTTATACTGGGAGATACAGGTTTGGTCTCTTTGGATAAAAGTATTTTGCAGGAAAGGAAAAATATGGCGTGAAGTGCCACGGTAGATACTCCTAGGATGCATCCCCATTAAAATCCAGTGATGATTATCAGCAGCTGAAATAAAAGTGAATTAAGTGAATGAGTATATAAAGACTATAACATGAGACGATAAGAACAAACACCAGCTCCTCTTTATCTTTACTGTATTTGCTTTAAAGGAACCATGGAAAGGTTGTACTCAAATGCAAACTTGTAACCCACACAGTTTAGTGTGTATGAACATTTCAGACTATCTCCCAGCATTGGTCACACGTTTGCGCCACATTTAGATTTTTTGGGATCTGTGTGACACTGTGGTTTCCTACCTGATCAGGAAACGCCTTCACTTATCAAAGCAAGCAAAGCTGTAACTTTAACAGCTGCCGATGATGTGCTGAAATTGAGGCAGCTAAATGGAACACAGCCATCATAATTACATCATTTACTTACTGAAAAACAGCAAAAACCTACAGTGAAAAGGGCCCACGCTTCCTCTTCTGCAGTACTCATATTGACCACAAGAGGTCGTAAAGAGAACATAAATTAAAATGATGCGCTAACGTCTGCAGCTGCCAATGCAGCAGCTGCTGCAGCTCACAAAGAAACAAGGGAGGGAAGAACTGTGATTTGTTCAACGAGCAGGACATAAGATGACTTAAACCACACCAAAAAGATGTTAATAATGAATATTCACAACAAACCAGGAATATCTGGTATTATAAAAAATATTTTATATTAAAATTGCAATCCATGTTGAGATGCAGATTATGTGTATTTGTCTTCATTTCATTACCATGTATCAGTATTATCAGAAAAAGCAGACAAACCTCAGAAAAAGAACAGCATGATGAGAAAAATGTGCTTTGTTGATGTATTTAAATGAGACATCCACAACACATTCTTTGTTAAGCAGCAAGCAATTAAAAAAAAAAAATACAGATGGAAAGTAATTTTTTTTTCATTATCAGGTGACATCTTAATACAAGTCAATGAATGTCAAGAATACAGGGAATTGTTTGGTGAAAACTCAAATCACAACCTTAGATAAACCCCTCTGCAAAGCTCAAAATAAAAATGAAACAAAAATGGAAAAAAACTGAACAAATATATACAAAGAAGTGCATTAGATTCAGAGCAGGGGCATCAACACAGCATCAGCAAGTTACAAAGTTCAATAAATAAAAACAATATATTGTGTCCTTCACTGATAAACAGCTGTAATAAATACGCACATTGGTTAGAGACCACAACCTAGAATAACCATAAGAGCGTATAACTCTTTTTTTTGCTTTTACTGTGAGTTCATGATTTCTTGTGTTTTCAGTAATGTGGCCCCTAATTATTGTAAACACGCTACAGTGCAAAGTGACTCATCAGAGTCTGCAAGCATACAGTCATTGTTTCCTCACAGGAAAATAACACAACATTGGCCTTTGTTTTCACAGCAGTTTGGGTCGGTGTGAAGAGCAGTGATGAAAGACGAAGCCCGACACACTTTTAGTGATTTCGCACTTTTTTAAGTGCATACATAAGTTAGTGTAATCTTTTTTTCTAAAATGTACTTTGTGACTTTTACTAACTTTGTTGTAAACTTGTTTGAAACGACCCTCATATGGTAACTTCTAAGCATTTTTTGCCCCATTATAACAGAATATTATTATCCATGAGTCCCATAAAACTGAGCACTCAAGCTTTGGCGGGGCCTGCTCTGTGTGTGTGTGTTCTCCCTTCTACACTGATCAAACTGGAAGCAGATGGCTAGTTTCCCCTGAGCATTCAAAGGTGGGTACACATTGTGCAATTTTGAGTCGTCTCATGAAAGATGACCTGTGTGAAAGAATCATGGTTATGTATTTGGTGATGGTTTCAAAACAGCAGCACTTTTGTGTTGTTGTCTGCTGTTGGGACATATCAGTGTAACTGCTGGTACAGCCTACACCTGCTAGCCAACCAATAAGAATACAGCAGGAAACGACACACTGTTCACCTCAATATTGTTTGTAGGGGGGGGGAATGATGGAAGTAAAATGCATACAAATAAAATGCTTTGGATTCCCACAAGGAAGATCTAGTTGAGTTGTGCCAGCAGAGGCTTGTCTGTATGAGACGCTCTCCAAAAGAGGAATAACTGCCCAAGCTCAGCTGGTACTTTAGGTTAAAAACGATATCCCTCATGGGCCGGACAAAAAAATGCTTTCAGTCGGTCCCATCTGTTTCCTGCTTTGTGAAACTAAAGGCCAATCAGTGCACATTCAGCAGTTTCAAGTCTCAAAAATACATTCTTTCTTCTAGCAAACTTATTCAAACTGTACAGCTCTTTTTGAAAATCAAAAAGAAATTTCATGTGCATATTTTAGGCAGAAGCACTGGACTGATCATCTCTGCTGGCGCTGATGAACTGCAATGGTGCCTCTGCACTGTCCTGCTGTGCAGATCATATTAGGTGGAAGAGAAATTCATCCTCCGGTCCCTCAGACCGAGCTTATAGCTGTCACCCTCAGAGATTTTGTTCTTCCACAGTCTGAAAGCAATTTCAGTCATTTATAAATAATAGAACATTTATCACAACATTAGAATTTAATAAGGTTTCAATAGATAAAGCAGGTCTGGAGGTACAGGAAGTTTACCTGATCAGTTGCAGAGCAGGGCAAAACCTTAAGGCTTTAAGCAGAGCCTCCGCTCCACAAATACTCAAGCTGTTGCACTCCAGACTAGGAGAAATAAAACACTTAGATTCTCATGTACTGAGCCAACAGTCGTATATTCTTTACAAATAAAATAAAGCCTAAATGATGTACATATGAACATGTAAACAGACATAAAAATGGAGGGAAAATAGCAAAACTCTTGCAGTTGTGGGGTCTGTTGGTGCATGTGTGGTTTTCTCAAACTCACTCTATCCGGGTCAACATGTGACAGGCAGGCAAAACCCTGGCCACTTCCAGTGCCACTTCATCACGGCAGTTATTCCAGCCCAGACTAGACAGACACCGAGAGACACGGAGAACGAGGGTCAAAGGGCAGAAGCCAGAGCGTCACACAAAACTTCTATCTTTCAGGACACACTTGAAAGAGTTGGTGCGAAGAAAGATGCAACGATTTAAAAATCACTTGCAATTTAAAACGAGTGTCACATAAAATGATAGATTAAATAACCGAACCATTACCTACAACCCNAAACAGCTGGAGGAAAATTTTGCAGTTAATTTAGTCCCACCTATTATGGAATTGGGGGACGTGTGTGTTCAACACTGGAAGTTGATTAAATATTTGGTCATTTTTAAGTAATCTTACCCAACTTCCTGCATGAGGGGACAGTGAACCAGACTGGCAGCAACAGCACCAAGCTCTGAAGTCCCAACAGAGGTCAGACTAAACAAAAAGAAACCATTAGTAACAGTAGTTACACAGTAGTTACATGTGTGAGCTGTTATGCTGAGAATAATCAAAGCAAATGAGTCTTACTTAATCTTTTTGAAGTTCTTCATGCACATTATTGCTTTGGAAAGACTAACGGACCCTTCACGCCCAATACGGTTGAGCGAAATGCTGCATAAGACACACAAATATATGAAGACAAAAACCTTGAATATGTGACAGGAAAAATAAATATCAATAAGAACATATAAACATGTGTGACACGTACTCTAACACAGCGAAATGTGCCAGTGACGGGAGAACAAGGGACATCCTGGCAGCCGTAAGGTCACCCAGAGCGTTACTGGACAGACTGGAAAAGAGTACAATCAGACGTATAAATATGCAACATTTTTATTGCATTAAAATGTTAACTCACCTCATCAGCTGTGTGCACATACAGACTCTTACACAGTGTTGCATTCAAGTCCCAAAAACACATTTACAGGAATAAGCCAGACATAAAAATGTCACTGAGTTCTTACCAGAGCTCCTCCAGGTGCCTACAGCCTTTCAAAGCTTCGAGCAGCTTCTCTCCTGATTGGTCGCTGATAAGGTTCTTTGAAAGCCTGGAGAATGAACACACACACACACACACACACACACACACACACACACACACACACAC
>JASGAU010407941.1:0-10893 GCA_030220045.1 Australoheros facetus
ATATATTATATGATAAAGTTCTTTTTTGTGTTTATTTGATTCCTATTCAAGACACTTTGATAAGAATGACTATATTGTTAATATAGGCTACAGAGTATCAATTTTTAACATTTTTGGCTGGTGGTGTGCCTTGTGATTTTTTCAATGAAAAAAATGTACCCTGGCTCAAAAAAGGTTGAAAAACACTGTGTTAAACAACCTAATTTCCTGTCACTAGACAATGACACAATACTGCTGATGTCACTAAATACTTTGCTGTGGTTTACCAAGCCACAAAGTAGGGAAGCCCCTCTAAGGAATTAAGCCAAATATGAAAGCAGATTCATCAGAACCAAATGAAAAACATACTGAGCGAAGAACTCCTAAAGACAAATAATTTCTGAAGCCATAATAAAGAAAAGTAAGGTTAGTACAACTGGAAATATGTGAATGTAAGCCAACTCTTGTAGCTTGACACAGCACAGTGACACATTTGCTTGGGGCAATGTATTTCCCCTTCAGGCTAGAAAACATTTGGTTTCGCAGTATAGAGCAAATTTATTTCATTCATTTCAAATACATTGCTGTCTACAGCCAGCAACAGGCAATGTTTCACGAGTGGGTAAGAAGTACTGAGAACATGGTGGGTTCAAATCGCAAAGATAACTCAAAAACACCAATGATATCTAACCGTACATAAGATTGTGTTTACAGTACTGGCTACATTTGGGCTGAGATGAATATCTATCTTGGTGAGAGGGAGGTTGTCTGAATCCAAATGAGAAGGAGAGGAAATTAATTCCAAATGCTAACTGGGCTGCTGCGGATAGCGCAGCCCAGTTAGCGTGTATGGCATGTCGATCACATGAGAAAACTTCTGTGAGCTGAACGCTTCAAGTGAAAATGAACATGACACTTGGTGTGAGTTTGTAGCACATGACACAACTAATCTCAGTGTGTTTTACACGGGTAACTAATGGAGTGAAGGAGGGTCTGTTTCAGGGGGAAAGGCAAGGGAAAGAGAAAAGGGAAGAACAGACGGAGGAGGTGGCACTGCTCTCCAACATCAGCACAGATGGAAATCATTTGTGTTATAACTAGCAGGAGGACTGGTCCACATTCTGCTTGAGCGGCGCAGCCCTTAGGATACAACCGATGACGTGAATCCTGACTTGAAGGCGACTGCAGCAAGCAAGCACCAAAACTTACAAGTTTGAGACTGCAGCCTCCAGCTTGAGAAACAAGTTAAAATTCAGATATGTCAAAAACTGACGTGTGTCCCAGTCCTGAAAACAAAAAAAAATGGAAGTACTACTGACACCTTTTTCTACCAACCTCAAAAAATGCTGCAGACAGCATAGATCAAGGGTATGTTGTCACAAACAACTCTCTCAACTCAACTTTATTTATAAAGCACTTTAAAATCAATGCCATTTGCCAAAGTGCTGTACACAAGTAAGAGCAAACAGGTTTAAAACACATATATAAAAACTAAAACCACAATTAAAACAATAAACAATAAGAACCAACATCTCAGACTGAGTTAAAAGCCAAAGAGGAGAAATGTGTTTTAAGACAGGATTTCAAAGCAGAGAGTGACTCAGCCTGCCTGATGTGCAGAGGGAGATCATTCCACAGTTTGGGGGCAGCGACTGAAAAAGCACAGTCACCTCTCATCTTCCTCTTTGTCTTTGGGATAACCAACAGCAACAGATCAGCTGACCTGCGGGAGCGTGCAGGGACGTATAGGTGGAGCAAGGCCATGAAGACATTTAAAAACAAATAAAAGAATTTTAAAATCAATCCTAAAATGAACTGGGAGCCAGTGAAGTGAGGCTAAAATCGGTGTAATGTGTTCACATTTTTTGACACCAACTTAAAGTCGAGCAGCAGCATTTTGTACCATCTGTAGTCGGGTGAGTAGTGTCTGGTTCAGCCCAACATAAAGTGCATTGCAATAGTCTAAGAAGGTAGTGATAAAAGCATGGATTAAAATCTCAAAGTGGTGCCGTGAAAGAAATCGCTTCACTTTGGCTAGTTGTCTTAATTGATAAAAGCTGGACTTGACTACTGACTTAATATGAGCATCAAGTTTAAGATTACTGGTGCATTTACTGTTTTTTGTGTTCTTTATCATGTAGCAGCATGAAGCATGAAAAATGAAAAAAACATTTCAGACAGATGTTTACTATTTTTCATGCTGGGTGGAGCTCCATTCTCCATCTGGAAGTCCGTTTGTTTAATTTAATGGGGTTTAATGGAAACACACATAATTTATTTTTATTTTCCAGTATTTTTGTTTAAACTCAGCTGTTGGATGGAAACCATTTGCACGGCTTTCTGAAGGCAGGAATTTATTGCATGCCAAAGATAAAAGAGCAATGTTATTGAAACATAAATCTTGAATATGAAAAATGACAGAACGACAAGAAGAGGACTTCGGTAGGATTTTGTCACACTTATTGGTCATTATGATCCCATTACAGCCAGATCTCGTTTTTGCTGTGTGTGTGTGTGTGTGCCAAAACACACGTGTGTATCCATTTAAGTGTGGCATGTAGCACATTGTAAAATGGTACTGTGATCCTCTTCCATAGATCACTGAAGAGATTTATGAGTTGAGTGTTGTGGAGAGGATCAACCTGACATGAAAAGATTCATGCCAATATGAAAGTGTTTACAGTATGTGTGCCTGAGAAAACCCAAAACTGATTTATGGCTTGGCACATAGCAACTATTTGGGACAGTATTTTTGACTTTCTACTTGTTCTAACACATTAAAGTGTTTTAAATAATGAAATAGCTTTGTGGTTTTGTCTGTCTTTGATTAGCACATATCTCCAAAAGCTGTATGTGTATGTATAAATAGTCAAAATATTGTGACCTTAGTAATGATGTCTCTGTCCTTCAAAGATGTTCCATATTTTTTGTGCACGAACAAAATGCACAAATATTACATCAAACAATTATTGAACTTTAGTTACATACGCTGGGTCGTATGTAGAGCCTACAGACAGCTTTGCAGACTGTCATCTCCATGCTGGAACGTTTTACTGTCACCAGGGGGCAGTGTCAGAAATAACCTGAAGTACTCTTGCTTGTATTGCTACTGGTTGTTCAGCCAATCTTTGATGTTTTTCATGCTTTTCCCATTTGTGGTGAACACCATTATCGCCCCCTTTCCTGTTCCAGCCCACTTTTCATCCACTCGTCACACAATGATTGACACAGCATCAGCCACTATGAGCTGCATGCTCTGCATAGGCAAATACCTATGCAAACGGACACAAATGTAGTACCATAAATCTCGTATTAGACAGACTAAGATTAAATCCCATTCTCTGAGAACAACTTATGAATAATATTGTTTTTTTTTTTTGTAAGCTGTTTGGATTTTGTGGGGATACCATTGTCCCACATAACCAATAGCATAAAAGTATTGACTGGCCTGTTTGGCCCAGTGATGGTGTTTCAATCACAGTTATGACTTCACCAGTAAAGCATAGATTTCAGATTTAGATTCATATAACAACTAAATCTAGTAATTACTGTATTATTATAGATTAATAAAATGAACTTTGCCTCCCTAAAGCCTAATAAAAAATATACAATGAGCCAACAGAAGTATAATCTCCTGGCCCGGGGGGAAAATATTCAGTTGGACACAACCTACTTTTGTTTTTATAGAAATATATAAAACCTGACTTCATTCACACAATAAGGGGACGGAAACACAGGAAAGGGGAGCAGTTTCAGCTTGATTAACTAAAACAGGATCCAGTGGAAGTCTGCTTGGTTAGTGGTTCTCCTGCTGGATCTTCTGAAGCCTGATGACATTAATATTTGTGTTTGTGTGTTTATGTCTGTCCATGCACTTTGCCTGTGTGTCTAAGAGTCAATGCCAAGTTTGCCCTAAGAAAAAAAATGGGAGTAATTTACCCATATAATGCCTTTGTTTTTCTTTGCTCATGCAGACGCTAACAAGTCTCATATAAGTGATTATTATGCTGTGCTAACAGATGCAATGTGTCAGCATGCTAAACTGATGTCTCACTAAATTTGTAAAAACACCAAGAGTGTTACTATCATACTTATACTTGTACAAATGGGCTTAGATGTGCTAACATTAAAGAGCTGACAATGAATTTTTAATGTATTTTACAGCCATAAAATATGGAAAGATATTAGTTTAACAAAACATCTGAAAATAAAATTATTTTACCATGTGAGCAAGTTCAGAAATGGACTAAATGTGATGACAAACTGCAGAACAATTCTGCTGGAATTAAGTGTAGCATGGAAGTCTGCACAGTGCCATTGCTTCCTCGTTTGTGTTCCACAAAGCAGCAGAACATCTTGGAAGAGACCGTCTGCAATCTGCACTTTATTTTTAATGTCTGAGTGCAATAACACTGCCCTCTCACTAAATATTCTAAATCAAGTGAGATGCTCCAAAGTAAGTGTTGCTTATGTAATAATCAAAATGGTGGAAGCTGTGGACTGATGTAGCTTCTATAGCCACAGGCTCTTTGTGTCTGTGAGTGTTGGTTTGGCTCTGCAGTGAGGCTTAACAGGTCATAAACAGACCATCGTCCTTGTCTATTCTTCCACCAGTTTTCTCTATTCCACTTATTCACCAACAATAATTGACAACTGATGTTTTATAACACATTCAACTGTGCAAAATCACTGCAACTGCTCATGACTAACAAAGGTGTGAGTGTTTTATCTATACTAAATGTTGCACTTTGTTTCTTTAACTCTCTAATATGTTTACTCTTTTCTTTTTAGTAGCCTGCTCCCCTCTCTCTTCCTCTTACCCAGTTATCTGTTGGTTCATTTGCCCACAGTGGAAATTTCTAAAAGAATGGAGAGTGGAGAGAGGGAGCACTACACTTTTTCCCTCTCTGTCTGGACAGCTTCTCCAGAGGTCAGTGTGGAAATGTGATAGATGGTAATTTCAGAGCAGCGACTGTAACAGAGAGACAGAGAGCTGGCACAAAATAAAAGACAGTAGCTGGTTTCCATCCAAGTGTATTTATGAGAATTATACTTGCTGCAACTCTGCAAACCCTGCACATATGTTACTTGGAGAGGTTTTGTTCTATGTTCTGGAACATCTCTGCTGTTAAATATTTGTCTTTGTTTCTGCTGTCATTATTACCATTTTGTTGTATAAAGAGCTTTGAGTGCTCAGCTAGAGTAGAAAAGCACTATATAAGAACTCGTCCATTTACCATTTTAGCACAGCATGTTGCCAGCCAGTGTCCACAGCACGTTCTCTCTGTCATAATGATATCAACACTTAATAATAACAAGCATAAAAAAAGATGATTTGATTGTTAATTTTTAGTTTATTGTGTTTGGTTTTCTTTTGTGAAGTTGAAACTAATGTTATAACACTTTTAAAATTGTGCAAATATGATAAAGTGTAGTGCTTTAAAATTGGAACTCAGTATTTTTTAAGTGGTTTGGCAGCAGTGATGTAAACGACAGACGGACGGACAGATAGACAGACAGATAGGTAGACTACAGTAGCACAAAGCATTCACTAGGTACTGCTGTCATAACCATTTGGAAAAGAGAGAAAAACTAACGGTTCCTAAAAGATGAGAAGAAGAGTGTTACAGAACTTTATGGTACATTAGAGCTCAGAAAGCTCAAGGCAAGGAAAGCTCCAGGTCCAGTTGGTATCACTGCCCGGCTCTTCAAGTCCTACGCAGACCAAGTATGCAGGGAAGTTGGACACATGTTCAATTTTACCTAGCTTCAAGCTCAAGGTTGAAGCTAGGTAAAGTACCATAGCTGGGGAAAACATCTTGTTTGGTTCCTGTGCCTAAAACAGCTACAGACCAGTGTCACTGACTTAACATCTATTGAAGACACTGGAGAGGTTCATTCTCAAACACTTTTGCCCTCTGGTGAACTCATCGATGGATCCACGTCAGTTTGCCTATCAGCCTGGAGTCGGAGTGAATGATGCTGTTATCCATCGGCTGGACAGAGCTCTGTATCACCTAGAGAAGCCGGGGAGTGTAAGAATCACCTTTAATAATAATAATAATTATTATTATTATTATTATTATTATTATTATTATTATTATTATCTCAATTTACCTACCTTACTTTAGTTACTTTTCTTCAAAACGATTACATATATGTCTTTTAGGCTGGTTTCTGCTGAATAGGTATTAGCCTCCTTTGTACTGGAGAGGAGTCCTGCCCAGTGTCAGAGACAGTGTGAGAGGTATAGGGCTGTTGGGGATGCTGTTGCTGGAAACTGAAGCAGTCCCTGATGTGGTCCCCCAGCCACCAAGGTTTATCCCAGAGTGAACCTCTGGTGTCAGGGACAAGAACTGCTTTTCTATCTACCACACAGCCCCAATTTTAATATAAAAGTAAGTGACAATATATGGAAAACTGAAAGATCAAGGCTCGAAAACCTTATTGTACATATTTAGTATGGTTCATACTTCAAGTGGAAGTTGTCTTACATTGTATTCATGTTAAATTTTAGTTTCTACTTAATTAAAATCCTGAAAAGCTTTTAATTAACTTGTTCTTTTATGCTGTATTTGATTGCTTTATATTGTTATGTTATACTTTTATTTTTTGTCTCTTATTGTGAAGCACAATTTTTATCTGTGAAAAGTGCTACATAAATTTTACTTACTTACTTAAAAATCAAAGTCTCTTTTTTTTCACTATAACAGTTATTACATTGTCTTAACACACAGTAGTATAAAATAACTGTTTAAGATTGAAAGCTGAGGTTAGTCTGAAAAAGGGGGCAAACGCAATCATTCATAGTATTATTTCTGAATCTTTTACAGCCAAAATCGCAAAATAAGTCCAGCCAGTCTGTATGATAGTGTTAATGCATAAAAAAAAATATTTAATCGTCTCTCTGTGTGTTCTGTATAAAGGAAACCACCTAACAGGCCCATGAGTCTGAGCTCTCGTGCAGTATTTTCTTATGTTAATTGTTCTGATTGCAGAGTGGAAAAAAGCTGCTACAAAATAGCAGCAGAGAAGAGAGACAAAAAGTAGAGGCAAAGAAACATCACTCCTCCTCCTCCTCCTCTCTCGTTTAGTTTTCTGGGAAGACTTGGCAGTGATTTCCAGACACATACTGGGGTCACCAAAGGAGGCCGAGGCTGACAACTGGTTCTAATTGCAAACTGCACTGTAAAGGCCTTGTGCCTTGCTGTGTGTCTGTGTGTGTGTGTGTGTGTGTGTGTCTGATGTAGAACAAGGTGTTGTGGCTTATTGCCATCACAGCCACCTGCTTTCTATCAGAGGCATCCCACAATAATCACACAGACATACTGTTATTCCTCGCACTGGGTCTTTTTACATACACATGTTCCTCATATCACTCTCACAATAATCACACATACATCATTGTTTTAAAAGAGATGTTATGATCCTCATTGTATGTTACAATGAGGAGCAATTGAGGACTGTGACACTGACAGGAAAACATACTGAAGCCATGATGGGTCTTCCAACTGCTTCAGAAGTGAATGTAGAAACACATCTCACATGGTTCTTATGTTCCAGTGTATTATTAAATCTGGCATTCATGTGGATAGACAGCATTCAGATGCAGAATGTCACAAAAATGAGCAAATAACTTTATTCTATTGCTAACAAGCTCATCATCTGCTAATACTGAACGTAAGGTACAAAAAACAGATTGTGTTGATTTTTCTTGCTGCCATCAAAAGGAAAATGAGCCAGTACAGGATTAATGAATCTCACAAAGCGGTAATAATCATTTCTGCAGTTGGTATTGGTGTCAGTTAAAAAAAAACCTGTTGGGTAACATAATTAAACAAAGAGTCTTAAATATGAATTTACTTCTGTTACACAAAGCAGTTCTATATTTTTTTGAAGAAAAAAAATCCAGATTCAATAAAATGCCATAAATTGATGCAAACTGGTGGGTAAACGCACAGTTTTGAACAGAGTTTGACAAAATCAGCTAATCAGGAAAAACTAAAATGATAGCAGTATGGAAGACTCAGCCAAAATTAAGAGTAGTGCCATTAAATTAAGTGAGCAGTATAAATACATTTTATTAATTTGCCTAATTTTTGGCACTGAAGAGCTAGGCTGAGCCAAAGAGAATGAAGCATAGCAGAGGAAACAAAGTGACACAGAGCAATCAGACAACCTGAGCACATACTGGGACTTAACATAACTTATTAACTGCAAGCATTGCTTGCAATAAGTTCAACACAGAACTCAGATATGAATAAACAAAAACTAAACATTTAAATTAATCTTCAGAATAGAAGTCTTACCATCCAGGGGTGAGGGATTTCTGGGAGCGGCATTTGAGGCGGAGCTGGTAGTCCGCTGTGTATCTCCGACTTGAATGAAGGTTCTAGAAGAAATAAAGTGACTAAACTTTATTTGAATATTGGCACCCAAAGACTGCCATATCTCAAAAAAAAAAAAAAAACTATTACAAGAGTCTGAAAAAAAGCATCATCAAACAGAGGGAATTAACTGTTTTAGTCACGTATTAACTAGAAACATTTTGGCCACAGTAGTTGTACGTAAAGGGTTTAATTTCTAAAAGTATACCAGTGTGACTTTCTAAATGCAGCAACCAATCAAATCAATCCCATGCTTACTTAGCAGCAGCTTCTTGGTACCTAACTTCTGAGTGCCTTAAAAAGAAAGAAACTGACTACTCATGCAGATGGGTTATAGTTTGGTCAGGTAACCAATAGTATAACTGTGACTCCAGTTGTATGTCCATTAAAGTGTTTCTGAAGGCTTTTAATGTGCACTGTATGATGAATCCTCACCTTTGTCTGACAGGACTCTGTGCAAAATGTTGGAGAGGTGTGTCTTCTTCTCTCGGACCCCGGCACTCAGATATTCTCTGTCCAGCAGATCCAGAAACAGACGAAGCTCACACACCAGCTCCTCCATCGCTGGAGAAAAAAGCAAAAAAACGAAGATCAAACAGTGAGGTCATTTTTTTCTGTAGATGCTGACTGGATCCCTTACATTAAACTTAGCGGCAGACTATTTCTCATTAAGATTATATCTCATGAAGACTATCGCATGAAGAGCACAATTCTAGCTTAATGGAAAATGAGACTTACACCATTTTTCTAAGGTAAAACATGCAGTCAGCACAGTACTACTGAAAACGAATACTGTGATTACTCTTACAGCCTGCATTTTTATTCAGTCTTCCACTGACTGTAGTTGACAGCTGTATCAATGATGAATCGATACAGAACATATGTTCTGTTTCAGCTAGAGTTTATCTTTGTTTAACTGTGATGTGCACCATCAGCCAACAGAAACACTAATGCACTGTGTTACAGAATGAAGAACAGTATTTTAGAATGAGTAATCACTCCGTTTCATACAATATATCACTACCACACTACAAAAATGCTGCATCATTTTCAGTCACAAGTTTCACTGTGGTGAAATACAAGTGTATACTACCCAAAATATACAAATCATAGATTTTATATCTTTAAAATCTCGGGGTAAGTCGAGGGAAACAGGACAAAAGACTTGCTGTGGTAGAGAGCCAGAGATTAATAAAAACTCGTGATTAAATTCCAGAGTATTAACAGAGTTAAAAGAGGTGAATCAAAAATAAATACTGAGTGCATCATGGGATCCCCCCACCCCCAACCCCACCCCCAACAGCCTAAGTCTAAGGGATGGTTCAGGGTCACTTGATCCAGCCCTAACTATATGCTTGATCAAAAAGGTAAGTTTTAAGCTTAATCTTAAAAATAGAGAGGGTGTCTGTCTCCTGAATCCAAACTGGGAGCTGGTTCCACAGGAGAGGGGCCTGAAAGCTGAAGGCTCTGCCTCCCATTCTACTCTTAAATATCCTAGGAACCACAAATAAGCCAGCAGTCAGAGCGAAGTGTTCTATTGGGGTGATATGGTACTATGAGGTCTTTAAGATAAGGTGGGGCCTGATTATTTAAGACCTTGTATGTGAGAAGCATTTTAAATTCAATTCTAGATTTAACAGGGAGTCAATGAAGAGAAGCCAATATGGGAGAAATACGCTCTCTATTCTTGTCCCTGTCAGTACTCTAGCTGCAGCATTTTGGATCAGCTGAAGGCTTTTTTCAGGGAGCTTTTGGGACAGCCTGATAATCATGAATTACAATAGTCCAGCCTAGAAGTAATAAATGTATGACGCTGGGAAAGGATGTTTCTAATTTAAGAAATATTTCACAAATGCAAAAAAGCAGTCCTACATAATTGTTTAAAAAGTGCAGTGAGTGATATATCCTGGTCAAAAATGACTCCAAGATTCTCACAGTGTTACTAGAGGTCAAAGTAATGCCATCCAGAGTAAGTGTCTCTTAGACACCATGTTCCTAAGATTTGTGGGGCCAAGTACAAGAACTTCAGGTTTATCTGAATTTAGAAGCAGGAAATTAGAGGTCATCCAGGCCTTTATGTTTTTAAGACATTCCTGCAGTTTAACTGATTTGTGTGTGTGTCATTGGGCTTCATGGATAGATAAAGCTGAGTATCATCTGCATAACAATGAAAAATGCAATGTTATCTAATAATACTACCTCAGGGAAGCATGCATAGTGTAAATAAAAATGGTCCTAGCACAGAACCCTGTGTAACTCCATAATTAACCTTAGTGTGTGAAGAAGACTCCCCATTTACATGAACAAATTGCTGTCTATTAGATAAAAATGATTAAAACCATTGCAGCACAGTACCTTTAATACCTATAGTATGCTCTAATCTCTAATAAAATATTATGGTCAACAGTATCAAAAGCTGCACTGAGTTCTAGCAGGACAAGAACAGAGATGAGTCCACTGTCAGAGGCTGTAAGAAGATCATTTGTAACCTTCACTAATGCTGTTTCTGTACTGTGATGAATTCTGA
>JASGAU010407943.1:0-10643 GCA_030220045.1 Australoheros facetus
GTGTGTGTGTGTGTGTGTGTGTGTGTGTGTGTGTGTGTGTGTGTGTGTGTGTGTGTGTGTGTGTGTGTGTGTGTGTGTGTGTGTGTGTGTGTGTGTTAAGAGAGCAAGCAAGTGAGAGCATTAGCACTGTGTTACAGCGATAATGGCATTGTGTTAAGGCCATAACGGCGTCTCGGTTGCATACCCAGTCATGCTATGTGCCAGCCACTGTTGGAAACTCTATTTGGTTCTGGGACACAGGGAGAAGCCATTACCAAATCCCCTTAGTCAAATATGGACAAGCAGCAGAATGGTAGAATAGAGGAAAATACCCCCAAGGCTCAATTTATTCTATCAGACACACTCAGGATTTAGTCAAAATATTAGTTATGTGTTTAAAACAGGCTGGAGAAATACACAGAAACAAAACAAACCAGTGCATTTAAGAATGCACCTTTTTGTTTTTGAGTATAATATGTGCATATGGAACTGGACTGGAAAATATTTAGGTTTAAGGTGCAAAAGACAATGGTGCCAATATGAACATGGAATGGCATAATATTAAAGTGGCTATTCTAGTTTAATTTTGGCTTTGGTCTAATATATTACTTATCAATAAAATAATGTTGGTCTTGAGCATTTTATTCCCTGGAAGAGCCATCAGGGTCACAAACTGAGTTGTCCAGCATTCAGCTACTTGCACTGTTTTGGTCATTCAGACCAGTGTTTGACCTCTGATTCACATTTGTGTAAAATGCAAATTAATTGGACTAACTGGATCTAATTTCATTGTCTCATTGGTAGCTATAGAATTACTGTATAGTACCTTGAGCAACTCTGCCTTTTTTTTTCTTTTTTGTCCAGCACTGACATTTTAGCCCACTATATTTTACACAAATTGCTACAGAGACACTTTTTTCATTTCTTTTTAGGTGGATATAATCTCATTGCACAACACAGCCTTCGCTTTGGCTTATTAAAGTTCTAACTTGTCTGTCATTCACTCCTTTCTCACCCTTTGTAATTGGTGGTAATTAGAGCTATCCTGTCAGTCATATGCCATCATCAGTGGATCTCTTGTCCAATGTCTGCACACTTCAATCTCACTCTTTGTCTGACCATCAGCCTGGCTGGTTTATCCTTCCAACTTTCTCCTTGTGCAACCCTTGCTTGGTCTGCTTGTCTGCCTACATTGTTCAAAGACACACTCACATAAACACACACATATGCACAAGCATACAAAACCTCACACACTTGTACTCACATACACAATACAAGAGAAATATTTAGCAAGCCCATCATTTGTAATGCAGAAACATATTGTAAACTGGTTTGTAATTTAAAAAAAAAATTTTTTTTTAGTATGTAATCTGATGTTGGACTCTATGTATGTATTTATGTATGAATAAGACACAAAAATCAGTGGAATAACTTTATGTCCTCTTGGATCTAAAGCTATGAAATGCTGTTGTTTGGAAAATGTTATTTTCACATTAAGCATTAAACCCCTTCACTAATGTAGACACACTGCTAATAAGAACAAAGGGCTGGTTGATGTCAAGAAAAAACATGTCTGTTGATAAGAAATTAACTAACGTTAGTATACATAAGTAATTAGGATATGATTGGTATTCATATTTAGCCCATTCATAACAATGCATCCATGGAGACACTATACCCTCTGGTCAGTTTTATTATATCTGTTAGGGTTCTTTGTTCTGCTACACATTCTCTGTGTGGGGACATTAAGCACTGCTCAGCCAAAGTATAATTGGTAGATAAATATAGGTACTATCGCCAGTTCAAATTATATATTTGGTTGTTAGAACTACTAAATCAAATGTCATAGCTTTTTCTAATTATTAATTATGAACATAAAATGTTACCATTAGTTCACCTTAAATAAACTTATTCAAAGTCTTCTGTAAGGTTCTGAAGCAACACTGTGCAGAGCTGCGACTTTACTTCTCTGATCTCTGCAGTTAGTAATAGATGTGAAGGACAGGTTGTCATATTTTTTCATTCTTTATTTTCCATTCTTTCTCTAGTGTGTGTTTGTGTGTGTGTGTGTGTGTGTGTGTGTGTGAGCACACGTTCCATGAGCTAGCTGTGCATTTATATGCATATTTATGTAGGTACATTTTTATGTGTGTAGTTCTGTGTGGGAAACTTAAATTTTTGGCTTCACAAAAACATGATGAAAAATAATGCTTTTTTCCATCTCTATGAAATAAAAAAATAAATAAATGAATCAATCCTTGTGCAACATAATGTTATCCTGATTACAAATTGCACACAATATAACTCACATTGGCCTGAGACACCAAACTATGGAACTTCTCTTAAAATTATAGCTTAATTACGCATATAAATCTCTTTGTAAGACTATCCCACAAGCATGATGGCAAACTGCGCTCTGTGATAATATTGTGTTTGTGCACTTGCTTCATCAAATTATTGTAACCCATAATATTGACTAAAATAAACAATGAAAACCCTTTTTGTAACCTCAAAATTTTGCAGCAGCATTTAATATACAGCTTCTGAAGGAAGTATTCTAAGATTAAAGGGTGGCACGCATTGTTTTGGAGCTCTGATCCCAATCCTCTGTTAAATGTGATGGCAAGTAACCAACATAAAAGGCTTTTCCTGTCCTTAAGTGCTGATGGTACAGCTGCAGGCACATTTTGTACAAGGACCTCTTTTGCTGCACAGTGGAGAAAAAAAAAAGAAAGAAAAATGAAAAGCTTAAATATAGAGAAGAAAAGAGTTTTTGTGCATTTATATGTCTGTGAGGGTTAGTAACCCAGGGGCTGGGATCTTCAGCATAAAAAAAAAAGGCTCTCAGTTTTCTATCTTGGAAAACAATATCTCTGTTCACCAAAACAATCCCTGATGGTTCAAAAACAGTCTTCCCAGACGATAGTATGCCCAAGAAACTTAGACATACTATCCAAGAAACTTGGACATGGATAAATTTTGGATATGAAACAGATTTATGTCACCACTGCCACTGAGTCATGAGAGTTTTAAGGATGGATGAATGGAAATCATTAGCAGCTTCTAGCATCCTGTTCTTGAAAGACATGGCATCCTACTCCAGTTCCTCATAACTTTTTGTTTTTCCTAGTAGTTACTGGGTGCCTTTCTTGGGTAGCTAAAACTCTCACAACTAGATTTACTGTGAAAACTCTACCATTGTCACATTATCAGAAGGAGCAAGAGGGTGTCTAACCAACAGGTGGGGCAGTACAAAAATAAAGAAGGAGGAGGCACTCAGTTTGCTGTCTTGGAAAATCTCTCTCTCTATTCACCAAAATAATCCCTGACCGTTCAAACCCAACCTTACGAAATGGACAGTATGTCCAAGAAACTTGGACATACATAGAATTTAGATATCAAACACAGATTTATGTCACCACCACTGTCAGTACTACGGATGTTGTTGCCGGCATGTTGCCGGATGATTTCTTAGCCGACTAAACAAGCTATGACGTAACCTACGTAAGTGGCCGATGTTGTTGCCGGCATTTATGCTTGTCCAGTGCATTTTATGTGTTAATTACTTTTCGGTCATGTCCCAGTGTTTTACGTGCGGTGACGACTGACAGAAACATAAAATGTTGGGACTATTTCCCTCCTGGGTCCGACTCTTTGTTGTGGTCAGTTTTTTTATTTATTTATTTATTTTTTATTAAGGCGCAAACACGTTTGTCCCTCTAGTTTTTGCTTTTTTGTACAATCTTGGGGGACATAGCCAGAAATGCACGGAAAGAAAATAATGGTGTTCCTCGGGATGGTGTTCCTCAGGTTACATTGTAAAAAATTCAAAATAACTAACAATTAGACCTAATAAAAAATATCAGGCCAAGATTAACAGAGTTATGGCATTTTTCTATAACAATGTCAGGGCTGCAGCTCTATCTGGTGGCAGATGACTGCGTAACATTTAGAACAACCATTTACCAGCACTGGGCATCAATTAAAATCTTAACAATTAGGCTAACGACTAGTACGTCTAGTGACAATAGCAACAATTAGTCATCTAGTCAACTAGTCGTGCATATCCCTTGTCAGGACAAATAGAAATTAGTGGAGTTTCCCGAGTCATGAGCGTTTTAAGGATGTATGAATGGAAATCATTAGAAGAAGGTGAAAAGAGAGAATGATGGAAACCAACAATGAACCTCAAGAGGCATTCACTTGATGGAGAGAGGTCCGGTTGGTTAGGGAGTTATCCCCACATTAACATGTAATGCAAGGAATACAGTAAAAAGATAAAGGAATGAAAAAAATATTTAAGGGGTTGTTTTGGAGGAGAAAAGGAGTAAATGCAAGGGCGGGGCCAATAGAAAGCCCCACATTAACCTCTGCAAGGAAATGGGTGGTCTGGCACACAACACATTGGGATGTTACTGTCATATTAAGAATTCTATCTGTAGATTTTCCTCATTAATAAATCACTGTGAAATTAGGACAAGTGACACATTAAAGTAGTGGCAAACTGTATTTGCAACTTTACCCTACTCTACTCTTGAAGCCTCTTTGGGGGTTTCTGGGTTGAATTTCCAGTTTTTTCACTGCCTGTTAACTCACTGGAAATTTTGTATCAGAAGCAGAAAATTCAAATTAAAAGTGTTCAAGCAATCAGTAGTAAATTGGCCAAAACACAGATAGAAAACTCTGTGTGAAGAGACAGGAGAAAAAAACCCCAACATGGAATAGCAAAGGAAAATGAGGGAATAAACAACAGAATTGATGATAAAGTGAAGTTAATCTTAGTTGAAGGATTTAAATCTGCACATTATCTTGCATATTTTAAGGGTGAGTAACCACAGCACTGAGAATGGTACCCAGTCACATAAGCAGACAACAATCGGATGATGAGAGAGGCTGAAAATGAAAGAAATGTTTGAAAATGTCAAGTAGGAGAAAAGCAACAGCACTGAGAGTGGAAGTTAATTCTATGAGTTAGAACCAAAGCCATACATTAGCCTTTCTAGTGGAAGGGTGAGTAAGCAAAGACAAGCTACAGTATGAATAGGAATCACACTAATTGTGCAATTGTGTTAGTGTATAGGAACTGAGAGGGATGAGTAAAAGAAGGATGAAATGGGTCACTGGCGACTATATCGCGGGTTTGAATATGCAAACATTTCTGAAGCAGAGCAACTTCAGGCAAGGACTGCCACAATTCTGTTTGTTCCATTGAAACTGAAAGTAGCATTTGCCAACACCAGTCTCCGTGACTTAAGTTTCATTTTTTTTGTTTAATATCTTTATAGTTTGTGGCATTTTACAGACCAAACATACACTCAACAGATACTTTATTAAGTATGCCTTGCTAGTACTGCATTGGACCCCCTTTTGGTGCTGGAAATATTCCTCAAGTTTTGGTATTGACATGATAGCATCACATAATTGCTGCAGACTTACTGGGTGTACATCCATGATGCAAATCTCCTGTCCATAACATCTCTACTGGATTAAGATCTGGTGACTGTGGAGGCCTTTGAGTAAAAAAAAAACAGAGATGATTTGAGCTTTGTCCTGCTGGAAGCAGCCATCAGAAGATGGGTACACAGTGGTTATAAAGGAATGGATATGGTCTTCAACAATACTCAGGTAGGGTTTAGTATTTATCTGATGTGCACATTGGCAGCAAGGGCCCAAAATGTGCCATGAAAATATCCTCAAAACCATCAAGCCACCAACAGCAGCCCAAAATGTTGAGACAAGGCAGGATGGGTCCATGCTTTTATGTTGTTTACTCGAAATTTTGACACTACCATCTGAATTTCACAGCAGAAATTGAGACTCATCACACTATTTTTCCAATCTTCTGCAGTTTGCATGTTGAGCCTGTGCAAACTGTAGCCTTAGTTTCTTGTTCTTAGCACAGGGGTATTACCCAGCCTGGCATCAACAATGCATTTTTTTCCAGAAAATTGTTACTGGATATTTTCTCTGTTTTGGACCATTCTCCGTAAACACTAGTGTATACACTAGATGGTTGTGTGGGAAAATTCCAGCCAATCATTGACATACTCAGATCAGCCTGCGTGGCCATGGCACATTTAAAGTCACCTAATTAACTATTCTTCCCCATTCTGATTGGTTTTAAACTCCAGTAGATCATTATAACCATATCTATATGCCTAAATGCATTGAATTTCTGCCATGTGATTGGCTGATTAGATATTTGAGTTAACGATCAGTTGAATAGGTATACCTAATAGAAGGGCCTTGCATGTATATTGTTGAGCGTTGGAGAGAAAAAAATCAAGAGCTAATATAATATATTTATTTTTCTTTGTTTACATCTTGCTGTACCTTCCGCAGTGATTGAGGCTGTTCTGGCATGTGAAAGACAGAAAAAATGTTTGATCATTAAAAAAAGATGCAGTTTTCTGTTGAAAGAATTTATTTATTTATTTGCTTAGGCCTATTTTCACCCGAATGTGAAAAAAAAATGGATTAGATTATTGTTGTTTTCAGGGCAGCATGGTTGTGCAATGGTTAGCAAGATCCTGAGTTTGAATCCACCTTTTTGCTGGGGCCTTTCTGTGTGGAGTCTGCATGTTCTCCCTGTGTCTGCATGGGTTCTCTCCAGTTTCCTCCCACAGTCCAAAGACATGCAGTTAGTGGGCTTAGGTTAACTGGTGATTCTGAATTGCCCATAGGTGTGAATGGTTGTCTGTCTCTCCGTGTTAGCCCTGCAGCAGACCGGTGACCTGTCCAGGGTGTACCCTGCCTCTCACTCTAGACATTGCATCCTACTCCAGTTAAGTGGAAAAAAAATGGATGGATGGATGTAGTTGTTTTCAAATGGACTTCTCAGAAAGAAGCCAAAGTGCTGTTATTATATGAAAGAGAACAGAGGAAGTGATTCAGGCATGCGATGCTGGTAGGGAGGTCTGGGTGGAAGAGCAGGGTTGTGTAGACAGAATCTGAGAGAGATGAAGGGATCAAAAAGAAAGCTGGAGAAAAAAAAAAAACAAGCAAGATTTCCGGTTAGCTGCTGTCATGAGTCAGACGAGATGCAGCCTAAAAGGGATTATAGGAAGTTTGACAACAAACTGTGCCTTAAGACCCGAGTGCAGAAAAAACACAAGAGCTTAATTGGGAAGACAGACAGCAAGTCATGCAGAGAAAACTCACATCCATCCAACACGCACACACATACAGTATGCGTGCATATGGCACCTTAGAACTCAGTTATAACTGCTGTTAAAGCATTTTTTCTTCATTCATCTCAGAAAGTAACACATTAAGCTGACATTTAGCTGACTTTTCAACAAAAGACACTGACAAGGGATATGAAATCACAGAGCATGACTTTTCAGAAGACTAAAAATCAACTTTGAAAGAGCAGCACCACAAAAAGAACACACATATAATGACATGCACATAAACCCACACTCATAAATATATATGGCTAATAAAAACAAGAGATTCTTATTTACGCCAAGAGTACAGTGTTCCGTGTGACTGAAAGTGAGAAGTTTCGTTCCCTTTTAGACGACTGATAAAACCAGACAAGACAAATTACTCGTTCATATCAATAACACCTTTTTGACATTTCCTTCTCTTTGTTCTGTATTTTACATACAACCCTTGCTGCTGTCAACACTGTTTTCATTTGTCTCTGGCTCTCCTTCTCTACTTTCACAAGTTTTTCCAGTCAGAGGACTCCTGTCCAGCTTTTGTCATTCTCCTGCTTCATGTTTTCCACTAGTTCTAGGTACCCTTCTTTCTCTTTCTTGGAGTATTTAAACTTTTTTTCCTGCACTTTATGCATTTTAGATTTTCTACTTATTATTATCTATCTTATCAACAAGCTCCTGACCTCAAATTGTTTAATACCAGAAATATTAAACAATTTGAGGTCTGGAAGAACAACAAATACTGCTTTGATTAAACTATTCCAAGAATTTTCTTTCAAAACTGTGATCAATACAGTAAATATCTGAGTTTTGTCTTTGTACAACTGAGAACTTGTATATAAAATTAAAATTGCTTTTACAGTCACTTGAGATTCTGGCAATGCACCAGAAACCTCCTCTCTCCAGACTTTCTCCTTTGTGACTCTTCATTTTATCAATTTGTATTTTTGTCCAAATCCATCTTCATCTTCATGCTGATTATTCGTTTGTTACTGTAACTGTGCCCATCTTGGTTTCACTCTCTTATCCAGCCCCATGTTTCCCTCCTTAATTCTAGCCCTCTTCTCTCTGTCTTCCGCAGCCATTCACACTGGCAGAGCAGCACAGAGGTTTGTTAGATGTTTTAAGCTATTACATAAGACTGCAGCTTAACCCGACTCCGACACTGTACAACGTCTAGTGTGAATGCATGATCATGTGTGCAATAATTGATTTGAATATAAACATTCCTGCCATGACCTGGGAGCAAATTTATTCCTAACTGAAATCAGTCATTTAAGAACCACTTTTCAAGAGTTATAGGCTTTATGTCACACTGTACAGGCGCACCATTTAACATTATGGATAACTACTGATTTATTAGAGGTTTTACACCAAAGCTCCATTTTGATGCTGCAGTATTTATGGAAAAAAATACTGTATTTCCTCATAATATTGATTTTTATTATTTATACATTTATTTATTTGATTTGCTGCTATTGTTTTCTGAATATTTTACATTTAAGAGACAAAATTGTCCATTTTGCCACGATAGCTGTCAAAAGTTGCATTTGAAAGTGTACAATAATACGCATCTCAAAAATTATGAGTGGCTTTTTCACAAATGTTGCAGTTATACTTGTGACCTTGAATTTTCTTTTATTTATTAGATTTCTAATTTTGAGTTTGATTTTCTCAAAAATTCCAGCATTGCAGGCTGTTTGTGGGAGCTTTTCAGTTGCTTTAGTGCAATTCACAAATGACAGTTGCAGTTGCCAAAACAATATGTGAAATTCTTCATATTTTGTTGCACTGACGAGCACACGATAATGTAAGACATACTTTATTTATCCCAGTGTCACAGCAGACAAACTTTAAACGTAACATATGATAAACCATTAGTTTAAATAAAAGAAATAATATCACGACAAAATAAGTAAGGTAAAAATGTCACAAAGATTTCCTCAATCTTTGTTACAATTCACTGATGTCATAGCATATTCAGACAAATTAAAAAGCAAAAAATTTCCTATTTGAACAATTACAAGTGGCCTGAGTCTTTGTGACCAAGATGACAATAATATTCCTTCTCAGCTGTATAGTTTTAAGCTTCAAAAATTTCAGAATTATTTCATTTTTAAGAAATGAAACTCCACTGTATTAACTTGCTGCAATCTGCTAATCGTTTCTCAAAAGTTGCTGATTTATATTTAAAGAAAATATTTTACTAATAGTTACAGAGTGATGTGTCTTTTCTCCCATAACTAAATTTGGCAGTGTTGACTTTCAGTCAGTAGCTTTAGACTGTATTAAAGGCCTAATTTTAAAAAATACCAGCATTCTACCAAGAGCAGCGCAAATGCATCCTTGTGTGTGTCTTGTATTGGGATCCTCCAGTTCCCACTGATGCTACACGTACAATTTACTTCAGTCCAATTCTGTTTCATCAATACGCCAGTATTACCACTGAGCATAAGTATAAAGGGGTCTGGCTCTAAACATTAAGGATAAAGGCTCAAGAAGAGCTATGGAACATTGTCAAAGTGTTGGTACCACGCTCACAGCTTTGAGCAATCCACCTGCGCCAGTCATGCACTCAATCTGACAACCTCTCCTTTGGAACTCTAAATAAAAAAATGCTCCCAGTGTCAGCTATCACAGCCATATCAGGCACACAACAAAACATGCCTGTTTCAGTATTAATTTTTGTGCAATTTGCAGTAAATTGCACAAACCTTAGCAAATCATATTTGTATCATTTAAATACTCTCCTCTCTAAATTGTGCCCTCTGAAAGGGAAACTCCTGCAAATACATATGCAATAAGGCCAGCTACAAGAAAACTGTATCTATATTACAGTAGTAAATACCTACTGCAGAGGGTTCTGCCATTAGCAACTGAATTATCATTAATAAGGTGTTTATAATCTGCAGTACCAGTTAAAAATGAAGCATCTGAACTTAACAAATGTTGGTATTTTGCAGACTAGGAATAGGATCTAAATGGTACTGCTATCTTGCTATGTTTTCATACAACATAAAGTGAATTGTTTAATTTTTTTTACAACATACCTATGGAATGATAACAAGAAAGATAAAGATGGCGAAAAAAAATGTATGCAGCTGCATCAACTACATGCATTGCCTGTTATTGTATGTTAATTTGAGCCTCTTTGCAAATGTCTGATGATAAATTACGTTAGAAGTGTTGCCTGTATGCAACAGCAAGTGGGAGATCAAGTGAACACAGTAAGAAGGAATAATCATTCTGAAAGCAGCTCACATCTACACAGATCATGACATGGCAGGCATTAATGATTCAGTGGGAGACGAATGAAAGGGGTGAACAAGGGAGATAGACAGAAAAAATGCCAGGTGGTAGGAAAAAGAGGAGACAAAGATAAGGGAAAAAAGAGAAGGGGTGGATAGAAAGAGCAGAGTTAAGGAACGAAAAGATGAAGCAGAGGGGTGAGAGCCTGATGGGGAATAAAGTGGCAGAGGAAAAGAGGAAGCCTTAGAG
>JASGAU010407944.1:0-16739 GCA_030220045.1 Australoheros facetus
CTATAGGCCTAGTCTGCTGGTGGGTTCACATAATGCACTGTTTCTTTTCATTCACCTTATTTACTTTGTTTATACTCCACTCTGCATTTAATCATTAATTATTATTAATCTCTGTCTCTCCCCTCACAGCAGATGACCCCCCCTCCCTGAGCCTGGTTCTGCTGGAGGTTTCTTCCTGTTAAAAGGGAGTTTTTCCTTTCCACTGTCACCAAGTGCTGCTCATAGGGGGTCATTTTGACTGTTGGGTTTTCTCTGTATTATTGTAGGGTCTTTACCCACAATACAAAGAGCCTTGAGGCGACTGTTTGTTCTGACTTGGTGCTATATAAATAAAATTGAATTGAAATTCAATTCAATTCAACTGAACTGAACACTGTCCCATCATTTATAAAGCTCTGACACACATAATAGAAAATACTGCACCTCCATTTTGGTTGAACTGCTGCTTCAAACTTCTGATCCAGGCTCTGAAGAAGTGTGGAACAGTCTCAAAACACTGCTGAGTGTGCCACTTCAAGATGACAGGGTTATCATCGATCATGTTCTTCATCCAGTCCTGTCTTGGTTCTACTCTCATGTTGCTGCTGTCACAGTAACCCACGTTAATGCCATCAACCACCGTTACACGCACAAACTCTGAGATGTTTGGGAGTCCAGAAGATCCAGTGACCAGACACGTCAGTGAGTGTTTCACTGCAGAACAAACAGTGTTTATAATGAGGGTCACTTTAAGTGAATAAAACTCATATGATCAGAAATATGATAGTCAGTATGGTAAATACATTTTCATATAAGAAGAAGACTGAAAGTGTGATTAATGATGAAAAGCACAAAAACATTTGTCTTATTTTATTGTGATAAAGATGTGAAACCAAAACTGTTTATCTGCATGTTTTTGGCACAGCAGCAACTTTAAATGACCACAAACTACCATCATCAACTTCTTTAACTGGCAAATCTGATATGAAATGATATCTGCATACAAACTGGAAATGGTTTGTAGCAATGTGACGACCAGAGAATGACAATCTTTAACTTCAAGGTGGGCTACCCCTCTTTTTTCAGCTGCTCCCTTTAGGCGTTGCCCCAGCAGGTCATGTGCTGGCATCCTATTTTGTCACAGCAGCACTACACTCCACTACATCCATCTATGGTCCATGGTCTTCCTCTATTTTTTTTTTTTTTTCCTGCCTGACAGTTCCATATTCATCATCCTTTGTCCCGGATACCCACAATTCCTTCTATGCATATGTCCAAACTATCTGAGCCTCTCCTCTGCTCGACCTGAACTATCTCTCTGAGCCTGTTCATCCTGCTCGCTCCCAATGAAAAAATAAAAATAAAAATAAAATATATATATATATATGAACTCTGCCGCCTCCAGCTCTGCCTCCTGTCTTTTTTGCCAAACATACATCACAGCAGATGGTCTTGTAAACGTTCTGTTGTCTTTCTGTCACAAATGACCCCTGACACTCATCTCCACCCACTCCATCCTGCCTGCACCCTCTCCGTTGCTTTGGATGGTGAAACTCATCGACCTTCACTTCCTCTGCTCCCTGCAGTTTCACTGGTAAATGAAGTGAAAAATATTGGTGATTGACACATGACCTGATGATAGTAAATACATTAAACGGCCACCTAGGGAACCAAACACTTTGCTATACTGTAAAAAATCAAGTAGGTGAATAAACCACTGACGGAGCAGAAGCCCACTGTCGGACCGTGGGTAATAAAACACTTTCACTGAGTTTTAGTTAAAGTTCAGGCTTTAGAGTCAAACTCACAGCAGCTTCATGACGAAAGGTTCTTACCTGCAGATGAAACAGCACAAAAAAGAAGCAGCATTAATAAAGACATTTTGTCCTCATCGTATACTTATGGTTAGAGTAAGTGCTGATCGTGTTCCCGTTACACACTGAACCCCGATGTGTTCGGTGCGGTCGGTGAAGGGCGGCGTCCCGCTTCCCACACACCACAGTGATGTGTGACCGACGTAGATGCGCTGTGTGAGCAGTGGGAGTCGCTAAGTACCGGGGATGAGCTTATTCATCGCTGCCTACGGTTCACCGCCCTCTGTGTGATCCACATTCCCGATGATGTTCCTCTTTCCCATGAACAGCGTCTTTCCGCCGGCTCTCCGACACTTCTTTCGGCGTTGGGTAGCGCGGTCATCGCTGCCCACTGAAAGCTGCAGCGTGGGCATCACTTAAAGCTGCTTCTGCTGCTCTCTGTGATGTTTATGAGCCACATGCTGACCTTCCTCAAACACTGCTCTAATATATGCTTTAAAACGCAGTGAACATTTCTGTTTTCTACCATATGCACCCACGGCAATTATCTTTAACAAATAAACTATGACACCTAAACACTTCTACAGTTACGTCCTGATATGTTGTACTGGAAACCTTGTACACCTCAGATTTCCAGTACAACACCTGCAGAAGTCCTCTGATGAGTGGTTGGTGTGTGGGCAGGAGTCAGAGTACAGGGAGCTGGTGAATAGCTTTGCAGAGTGGTCCAGAGATCACCTCCTTCTGAATGTCAGCAAGACAAAAGAGACTGTGGTGGACTTCCGGAGGAATGAAACTGCATCAGCATCAACATCATGGGTGAGGAGGAAACAGTGGACAGCTACAGGTACCTGGGCGTTCACCTGACAGACAGACTGGACTGGAGGACCACCAGGGATGCTGTGTATTGGAAGGGGAAGGAAGCTCAGATCCTTTAAGTCCTCTCTTTAAAACACATTTTTTTTCTTTTTGGCTTTTAACTCAGTTTGAGATGTTGGTTTTCTTTATTTTCTTAGCTGTGGTTTTTATTTATTTATTCATTCTTTCTTTATCTTATGTGTGTGTTTTGCTTGTTTATTCTTAGATTTGTACAGCACTTTGGCTAACTGCATTTGATTTTAAAGTGCTTCAGAAATAAAGTGAGTTGAGTTAACCTGTGCAGCAGGATGCTGGAGATCTTCTCCCAGGCTGTGGTAGTCAGTGCCATCTACAACTGTCCTGAGCGCTTCAGGAATTCAAATGCAAAGTTTATTTACAGGTGACTCAAAAGAACACACACTTGGGTCAGCTTTGCAGAGCGCGTGAGCCCATTTCTGGGGGGAGGTGCTGGAGGGAATATTGTCCTGGAGGAGGGGAGGCAGGTAATCGTAGGGCTGTGCAGCACAGACGGTGACAGTGCTGGTGAAGCTCTGCTGTCATTTCTCTAAATGTGTAATTCAAGCTGAATATGTAACTCATACATTCTTGCATAAAAAGAGAAGTTTGAATATTTCTATAATGAGAGATCATAAGAAAAAAAGGTTTCCTATAAAAAGTTAAAAAGACACTTTTGTTGATCAAATATCAGCTGATATTCAGCTTAAATTACAATAAGCAGGTGGAAGGTGGGGGGGNGGTATTTATTCAGAATGATAAAGTTTTTTATTCTTTTTAATAATCACAGTTCAAAAAGGTTGCTATGTATTTGTGCTCATTTTCTTATTTTTTAAATCAGCTCTTTCAGAAAGAGTATAAAATATATTTATTATTTCAAAGCATAAAAATGATTCAAGCAAACCAAACATAATAATAATAAAATAAAAATGAAACAATGAGAAAAAAAAAAACTTTCTTCATCACTGACTTAAAAAAAATAGAATATTTGTCATCATGAAGACGAGCAAAAATGTGATGAGGATGCTGGGACTGAACAGGTGTCTCAGAGTTTCATAGTTTGCTGCTTCAGTTATTGTTTAGCTTATTTTGACACGATGGAGGGACAATCATGAGCTGAAACGTGACGATGAAACACCGAGAGGACAGAAAGGTGCAGTCACTATGACAACAGAGAAGGCTCTGTCTGACAGGCTCATCGATAAAGCAGGAAAATGAATTAAAGTCTGGACTGAAAACTGGTAAAATATTGTTAGTATTCATAAAATCAATTAATCGAAAGGACTTCCATGAGTATAAAAAGTCAGTGCAGAGACTGTTGAGTCCTTCCTCAGTAACAGCAGAAGTGATGTTAACAGAAAGAATGCAGAGAGCAACACTCGTCCCGGCTCCTGTGTAACTGCAGGTGTGAGCACTCCTGTTTATGTGCCGTCTCTGTTCTGTCTGTCAGAGACGGCGCAGCTGCTGCCAGAAGCTGAAAGGACCAAAACGCCGTCAGTCTCACTGATCCTGGACGTTTACAATGTGAATCAATCTGTTTTAAATCCACAGATCAGAGGAAAAATAGTTACTCAGGTGGTGCTGAGTGTTTGCCTGAAAGAAAAGGAAACAAATCATTTTAAATTCCACATGAGTTCAGTCTGTATGAAGAAGGAAGTCCAACACAGCGAGTTTTCTTCACATCAGCTCGCTCGTGCCGGTGTATCACCTCCCTGTGTTCAGCCTTCTGTCTCAGGCTCACGTATAAGAACACAGTTAAAGGTTTACAGATCAGAGCTCTGAAACAAAGAATCACTTCAGTTTGTTCACAGACTGAAACGTATTTCACCGACTGAATGTGTGTAGATTTCAGAGACAGTGTGATGCACTGCTGTTACTTTACAGTCAGCCTTCATTGGTGATGTTAGTACAGTATGACTCCCCCCCCCCGCAGGGAGTCAGTATAACCCCGAGGTCGGCTCATGTGACTCTCACCTTTCTACTGTTTGTAAACAGCGAATCCAGCAGCAGCAACGAGGACGAGAACAAGAACAACAATGACGGGGACGGCCGGGTTGGAGCGCCGCTCTGCTCAGCAAAAAGGAACCAAAATCAAACAGGACAAAATGTGCACGTGAAGCAGGTTATAATATAAATCCATCCATCTTACAGCATTCATCTATTTCAGGTAAGCGGAGCACTAGATTTATATCACTGACTTTAACTGCTGTACAACATCTCACAGCTCTAAGGCAACATTAATAACCAGTTTTTATGGGTCAGAATTTTTCAAATACAGAACTTCCAACATTGCTGTTGGGCTGCAACTAAACAGGATTAGTTTTAAGAATATTAACAGCAGTGAAAGCTAACAAAACAACGACAAAAACAGGAAAAACATTCAAATATTACATTTCAGACAATCCACAGAATCAGCAACAAAATGAATGACTGAGTCTCTCTCACCTCTCCAGTTGGTTCTGATCACTGTTTCATTCAGTTTGGTGATGATGGCGTCCTCAGAGAGCTCAAACACACACTCGTACCTGCTCCAGTCTGCAGGTGTGACTGATGAAACATTCAGATCAACACTCATCTGGAAGGTCCCATCATGGTTGGGGAGGATCTCTCCATGATCCACACCTTCATGGATCTCCTCTCCATCTTTCCTCCAGAACATCACGGCTCTGTGAGGGTAGAAACCTGTAGCGTGGCAGCTGATTGGAGAGGAGGGAGAGTTCTGGAGGAGAGACACTGAGGGAAGAACTGGAGAGAGACGGGAAAGAGAGGGATGGAGATAATGGAGGGAGAGGAGTGAGAATGTATGGAAGAAATAATGATAAAGAAGGAAAAACAGGTAAGGAAAGGAGACAAGAACAAAAAAGAAGAAAGTCAATCAGGAGAAAAACACTGTTAGACCATCACAGTGACAGGAACAAAGGAACTGTGGTAGAAAATCAAGCAAAAATCTGTAAATCCAAACAGAGCGAGCCGTTCCAAAGAGTCAGCAGGTTCACAGCAGCTGCACGAGGCTGAACTACAGCAGACGGAGCTAACTGTAACCCTGAGATCATCACTTTCATTCTCCTTCAACCACAAACATTCATGTAAATTTCATGTGCATCCCTCCATCAGTTTGAAGGCCTCCAGCAGGTGGCGCTAAAAGAACCATAAATCTGAACTATGGCACCTTCTACTTATTCCAGCTTCCACCTTTAGGGGTCAGCACAGTTCTGTCACAGCAGCCCTCTGCAGGTCCTCCTCCACCACATCATGAGTCCTCTGTGAGGTCTTCCTCTGCTCCTCCTGCCTGCAGCTTCATCATCCTGTGTCCAGGACATCTCCCTCCTCTGCTCACATCCAAACCATGTCAGCCTCGCCTCCATAACTTTACCTTCAAACTGCTCAACCTGAGCTGTTCCTCTGATGGACTCATTTCTAATCCGGTCCTGCTCACTCCCAATCAAACCTTTGCATCCACAGTTATGGCAAATATTCTGATTAAAAAGTTCACCGCCCACTCTCCTGTACGTCTACATACCTGCACAGGTATGTCATCTGGACCGACTGCCTTTCACACTATTTATAACTATATTTACATAATCCTACTATTTATCCTGCCAACTTTAATTATATCAATTGATATTAAATTGAGCGTGTCTTATGTTAAATGCCTGCTGCCTCGACTCGTCTGTCCTCAAGTCTCTGTAGAGGGACTAGGAACCAAGGAGAGGACTCAAACTGAGCAATAAGGAAAGGGAGCATGTGTGTCTCCTATGGCTTTTCTTCCCATCACTGTCCTCCACCTCTGAATTCCTGATGGGCTCCACCTGTTTCTGATTTCTGCCCCCCCTCGCTGATTTCACCTGCGTGCACTCAGCTCTGTGTGCGTCTCTTCCTCTGACAGCTCTCAGTTTGTCTGCGTAGCCTGTGATCTGACCTGAGGTCAGACTCTGCATATTCTTTGTGCTTTTCTCCATCCTGGTTTTATTGGCAGCATTTTGTTCTCATCAGCTGTAATCAAAGACGTTGACATTTGAGCCCTTGATTAATTGATTACCGTACCAGTATTGTATATATAATCATTTACAGAGTAGCCATAACAGAGTTAACTACAAAAAAGGATAAAACCACCACAGCATGTGCAGATATCCATAACTTAATGTAGAAACATAAAGAATTTCCCAGATATGAAATAAAGTATTTCTTGTCTTAAATCACATGATGAAATGCGTTTTAGAATAAACACGATGAAGAGCTCTCAGTGTAACGTACAAATGCAGCTCATAAAGCAATATTTTCAATCAGAAATAGAGTCGCACAATTTTAACCAGTGTGTGTGTGTGTGTGTGTGTGATCCTGCCTGTCCTCTGCAGGGAGCTGTTCCCGCTCTCCAGAAACATGAGCAGCCGCTCTCGGCAGGTCTGAGTGAGGAAGAGCACGTTGAGCTGTGTTCTGTTCCTGTCAGCGTCCCAGCTCTGTTTGGTAACGTTAGCCTCTGGTTTCAGTGCGATCCATTTCTGTGCCCTCATATCCAGTTCGATAAAGTCTTCTCCATCATAGCCGTACTTTAAAAAGCCGCTCACCTCTTTGGTGCTTTGGTCCCACTCGCAGCCACTTCTCGTCTGTAAAATGTGAAACCCTGAAGAAAGAAAACACTGATCTCATTCAGCTGTGATATATGAATTCTGTAAATGCACTGTTTAATCATGCTTTTTATCCACATCAATAAAGTTTGAAGTAAAAAATTATAACTTTAAATCTTTTACAAATGTTGTAAAAATAATTATTCATCATTTCTGCTTATGTATATCTGAGGATGATACATAAACCGACGCTGCACCTCCGCTTTGGTTGAACTGCTGCTTCAGACTAACAATCCGCGCTCTGAAGGCGTCTGGCTGAGTTTTAAAGCACTCCTGTTGGTACCAGTGCAGCAGCTGAGGGTCATTATCAAAGATTCGCTGGGCCCAGTCCTGTCGCTGCTCCAGGATCTTGTTGCTGCTGTCACAGTAAACTGCACCAACACCATCAACCGCTGCAACGCCCACGAACTCGGAGAGGTGCGGGACTCCAGAAGATCCAGTGAAGTAATTTATCAGCGAGTGTTTCACTGAGGAACAAAACACTTTTAAATTCTTATTAACGGCAAACAAGATTAGAAAAATAAAATACACAAATATTATCAGAGGGACACAGCGGAGTGTAAAAGAGGAGCAATGAAAATGACCTTTAACTGTTTGATGCTGTTTTTATTTGCAGTATTTCAGAAAATAAGCTCTGAAATGTAGTTAATAAAGTTCAGACTGCAGTAAAACTGCTGAAGCTCAAAGAGTTTTTTCTTACCTGCAGATGAAACAGAGCAAAAAAGAAGCAGCAGGAATAAATCCATCTCATCCTCACCCTGTACCTCTGTCCCGTTACATACCGAAAACCCGCTCAGTTCAGTGCGTGTACGATAAGACTTCCGGTTCCTTTCTTTCACAATAAAAGTCCACAACAGACACCAATGACCGTGGGCTGTTTTCTTTCTGTCGTACAGTCACTGACGGACACGCTGCGCGACTGCTGTAGATAAGTTTGTTTGCAGAAATGTGCTAATACTAAAATGTTTATCCTGTGCTTGATATTAAATGGAAGATTTATTTTTTCTTCACAGGAACACTTTTCTGTCCCTGTGTCAGTTTCACAGAATTTAAGTCTCACATAAAACATACCGAAAGAAAAAATGCTTTAATAAAGCATGTCTATGAAACTCATTCTGTGCTCTGTGAGCAATAATGTTGTGTTTATAATGATATTGCTATCTGTATGTATTTCTACAGATAAATACCAATATATAACATAAAGTGTGGCTTTATTCAAACTTTCCTTTATCAATTTTTACCTTTAAGAAAACTCAAGAAGAAAACGCACAGCGTTGCTTAGTGAACATTTTCCTGTTTGAGCCAACATCCTCTTTAATTCTCTGCACTAACAGGAACATCTTTCACCACTACTTTCTCCTCACTGCCTCATTTCCCACTTTTGTTTCGTCCCTGCCTCATTTTCCTTCCTGACTTCAGTTATTGGAACAATGCACAGCAGCAAACGGGTGTTGTTCCACACAATTCAGAACAGGATGTTTCCATCATCATTCCCCAGACCTCCTCCTGTATTTTTAGGAATGGAACTCTCTGCAGTTTATATCATACCCCGAGTTATTGTTTTAACCTCACAGAGGTATTTATCACGTTCCTCATCAGCTGCCAGAAAGACCTGAAGCACAATAATTTCTATGTAATCATACTGAATCTATCATATTTCTGATGTATCTAAATTTGATTTCATTTTAAAGGTGTTATACAGCTGAGCGTGCCAAAGCACAATAAAAACGGGCAACATGCCCCAAACTTCATGCTTTTTTAATGTCACTGTGCACGTGGATGATCCTGAACTGTGCTGCACGCTTCATTCAGGAGACAATAAAACAGGCAAAGCTCAACACTGCAGCACAGGTCGATGTGTGTTTCCACTCTCACTGGAAAAAAGAAAGACTCCTTCATTTGGTGTTTCACCTTAACAACTGAGAATCATGCACAGAGCCTGAGTCCAGTAACACCAACACATCCAGACTGAGTGCAAGAGAGCCGCCTTAAATATATACTTTGGCAGCACTGCGTGATTCAGCCAACAGCTCACGGTGTAATTTTATGACACGTACTATGTAATACTGCAGAATTTATAGTGCTGGTTTGCTGCACATATAGAATATCTGCAGATTCCTGAAGTTACTTAATAGTAAACAAAGAAGAAAGAGCTTTGGAGCTTTAAAGGAATAATTCTTTTATTTTTGTTTATTTTAGAGGAACGTCAGAAACATAAGTATTTTATAAACAGTGGCTTCCTGCAGGGCATCAGCTGTGTTGTTCTGCATGTTGTCTTGATGTATTTGATTGTGTTCCTACAACATGTGACGCAGCATTAGAGGTATGTGATTACTGCGTTCTCATGAGGTATTTGCAAATACTGCCTAACCACTGTGTACCACGTGTTCTTCTCATAGTTTTCCCAATGTTTCAAATCACATCAGGACAACTTGGAGAACAAGTAAAGCTGCACACACACACACACACACACACACACACACACACACACACACACACACACACACACACATTGGAAAAACCCAAAACGAGCTGCTGATGTATTAAAAGAATACGAGGTTGCAGGTATCAACCTGTAGCTGATGGCAGATACGGTGTTTCTGCTTCCTGCCTGTTCCATCTACAGGATCAATACACTCAATAATTTTATTTAAAAGAAAAACAGTCAAAAGAAAAGTTGACAGATGCAGAGATGGTTGATATATGGTTTTTATAAAATATGATGCCTTGCTATTGATCAGACTAACTAGCAGGATTTAAAATGTAGTTCAACCATGAACATCTAAAGTAGTAAATGTAGTAAATAATACAGAGTAGCTATCTCTGCATAATTGTAGGGTCTTTATGGACAATATAAGGCACCTTGGGGTGGCTGTTGTTGTGATTTGGTTCTTTAGAAACTGAATTAAAATCCAAAATACCAACGTCTAACAGTAATAATCCAACATCCTCATGCTTAATAGTAACAGGTAATAGATTTGCAGTGATCCATATCTCAGTCTACATGTCAAGCGTAATGAAACCTTCTCCATTATATCCATACAGATGAAATCATTAATCTTTTCAGTTTGATCCTGTGAGCAGCTGCAGGAGACAGTGAGATTCAGGATCCAGCACAGCCTACTCAAGCTGCTGTCATACCTTTCAAAGTTATTCTCAGCCTCATCAAATGTATCCAAACATTATCTAGTGGAAAAATAAACAGGTCAACAAATCAGAAATAAAGTGTCCGTAACATACCTCTGATTTCCTTTGAGTGCTGCTTTAAAATTCACCTTTCATCCATCAAGACTTGCTGATAATTTATGCAGTTCTTAGTGTATGTTCCCCAGCGCCGAGGATCATCTTTCATAAACTCTCTCACCCAGTCATGTTTATATAGTAGGAACCCATTATAATATTTATCACTGCCAAATAATCAGGGCCATTTGGGAATCCAGAGATAAAACCTTAAAGAGTGTTTTACTGTAAGAGAAACTGAATTATTCCTTTTCCCTACCAGTTCTCACATCACTGAATACAACTGAGAATATGTTTTGCAAAATTTCTCCATGCAGAGTTGGATCCTCTGTCACACTGCAACCCTTTCAGTAGCTTCTTCAGACAGCTGGAACTGAACTGAAGCGTGAAATGCCTCTGCATCTCTTCCACAGCATGTCTTTTCTCTCCCCTCAGCCCCCCCTCAGCAGATGACCCCCCCTCCCTGAGCCTGGTTCTGCTGGAGGTTTCTTCCTGTTAAAAAGGAGTTTTTCCTTCCCACTGTCACCAAGTGCTGCTCATAGGGGGTCGTTTTGACTGTTGGGTTTTCTCTGTATTATTGTAGGGTCTTTACTTTAGGGATGATTCACAAAAATTGACATTTTCCAGAGCGTGCAAACCGTTACACAGGAAGGGGGGGGCACCTAGCATACGCTTTTCTAATAGTTAGAAAATGTCGGTCGGTCTGTGTAATTTGAGCGCGGATGGCCGAGGCATCCACACCACTAGTAACAGATCATAAAGAGACCTCTCCATAATGTTCAAAACAATGTTTTAATATTTTGTTTGATACAGTTGCTGCTATTTGTCTGCAACAGTAGGTCATGCAAAACACGAAACTTTAAACACAGAAGATGTGCACCTGAGCCATAAGCGAGTCAACAAAATATGTTGCAGTTCACCTTTGAGTAACTTCTATATAGAGTTTATTGTAACTTCACACAGGGAAACAAACACATATCTGGAATTTGATGCAGTGAGTGCATAATGACAAAAAATGTCTGTAATTTCACATTAAATAACATGTTGTGTCATGGTGGACGTTTTCACAAGAAAAATCATGGGGAAAAATCTTTTTTTTTTGGTGCGGGGCAGTAGCCTAAACAGGTGCCGTTTACCTGCCTGTATCTCAGGGGGCGGAGCATGTCACCTGCTCATCATAAAGTTGGTAGTTTGAGTCCTGTGCGCACCGCTCGGCAGAATTATAAAATTTTATTTTTTAAAGAACAGAAAACTTCCATTTTTTAATTTAATTTTTCTGGTGCTCCAGAAATGAGACAAGATTTATTTTTATTTTTTTAACAGTGTGAGCTGTTTGCCTCTGCTAAAGTACACAGTATACTACAGCATGTAACACACAGGGCATTGGATGCCACTGAGCATGATGCCGTGCCTCCCGTTAAAAACTCATAATAATTATAGTTACAGTAATTTTATTTCTAAAATACTTGGAAAAAACAAACAAGCAACAGGCTTGTGTTAGAGCCTCAGTGAGTTTCTGTGTACTCTCACATAAAGATGTGTACAAGCAAACAAAGATGTTTTTCTAACATCTCTATTTTTATCTTTTACTGTCTCAGTTTCTTTGGTTTAAAAAATGAACCAAACCTGTTTCACCTGTTTCTGCCTCCGTGTTCTGCATCAATGCCAAGAAAATGTTTCCAATGACAAAAACTATTGGCAGCAAATTGCAATTTGACTTCCTTGTAAGTTTGATGCCTACAGAGTAAACAAGAAGCCCTGTGAGTGTAAACCTGCAGCAGGGCAGCTCAGATGTTTACTTTGATTACACAGACATTATGTAAGAGTAGGTAATGGATAATAGACAGGGATTTGTAAATAACAGTTATGAAATCTTATATATTTATATTTAAACAAGCTTGTGTCAAGCTGCACAGAGCATAGAAACAACTTTCAGAATAAAAGCTCCCATGCTTGCCACTGTGGGGAAACACCTTCATAGACATGCACCATGTGTATTCTCCAGGGTTAGACACGGGCACAGAGGAGCTCTGGGCTGGCTGCTAATGTCTGCATAGTAACAACATCACTCAGACAAGCTTCATACACTCATGATTAGCTGAAAATGTTCACAGAATAATTACAATCACACCACCAACTGCACACCAGGCAAGATGTAGTTTTTCACATAAAAGGTTATGTGATATTTATGAGAGTAATTATAATACCTTTAAGTAGATGCAAATGTTTTTTATGAAATAAAAAAGCCAATAAGTAAACTTAAAATGTTTTACTTATTTTTTAAATATTATCTTTATGGTCCTTTATGTGTCTGTGACACAGCCTCAGTGAGTTTGTTGTCAAACACCGTTTGGCACCAGTTTTACCTAAACATATTGTTGAATTCAGAGTTTTTTTTCCCCTTCAGACCTCAGGAAGTAGTGACAGGTCAGCTGGTGTTCCAGGCTTTGGTTCTGTGTGTGCATCTGTGTCGACCTGCATGTGATCTTCCCCAACATCCAAATCCCTTCAAACACAGCAAAATACGTCTCAGTGAAACACAGCAAGTAAACACAAGAGTAAAGAAACAAGCAGAAACTGAACCAGGCAACATGGTGATTTATGGACACTCCTGTTACTTTTTTAGCAGGAGAAAAATAATCCCAATGGAGTGAAAATACTCCTCAGCAGAAGAACAAGACTCCTTAAAAAAATCACTAGAGATGAGGAGGTTTAGTTACCGAGGTTTATTAACAGACAGAGTTACAAAAAGCAAAAGCAAGCAGAAGCCTCCCGGCAGTTTGTGCCTTAGCAGTTAGCAAGAGAAAAACGGACAACAACAGCACCGACACCGCACGAACACTGCCCCAACTACTGCTACACACCGTCTTATATACTCTTTGCCTTTCTTTGTCTAAGGTTTTGTGCACAGTCAGTGATTTATAAGCATACATTAGAAACTGTCATTAATTCTACTGACATTATCTGAAGAGGCACAAACATCCCAGAGCATCTTCAATACATCAACAAGACAGTAAGAAAAATTCATCACGATAAATGTCAGAAACAACCTCCTTGTGTCCATCCTATGGTACTCCTGGAGAAGGATTTACAACTGCCCACACTTACACTGACCAGATGTAGGGGAGAAAGTGGGGCCCAGTTTGCCCCTAGACTTGTTTCTTAGACAGATTTACACTTTCTTGATTTGCATTTCCAAAATCTTTGGCTGTGCTACATAAGCAAGATAGCCTATGGTTAGGTCCACTGGACAGATTTATCTTTACCACCAGAGTAAATCAAAAATTGGGCACCCAGTGTCCTATACATGAACCCCCAAAAAAGGCAGTTTTATGAGTACAGACCCCTAAGCATTAATTTGAATGACCAAGGGGTTCAACACGGGGCCAGAGCAGAAGATGAGTATGCTTCGAGGATGATCTAAGAGGGCCTGTCNGCTACAGAGAGGTGGCATAAGCTTCGGTGTCCTGTTCATGAATAAGAGCAGTTCAACAGGCCTCAAACACTCCTCCCACTTCTAGACACACAGTAAAGTAACAAGTTGAGTAAGATTTTATTTCAGTGAAAAACAGTTTAATTGTGATAAACAAAAATAAGAATAATAGCTGTATATATATCAGCATTAAGATAATAAGTATCCCAACACCCCCACTCCCATCAGAGTCACCAGAGTCCAAATGGGGTGACGAGAACCCCCACGAGCCCAGAAACCTCGGGGTTTGCCTATGTGGTCTCTGGATTCAGTCTCTCAGAGAGTTCAGCACAGTTGGCAGGAGCTGTAAGGTCCAAACACATTGTTAGTCCACTGATCCTTTTCTGGATTTTATATCCAAAGATGAAATCACGACTGCAATATAAATAAAATGTTTCTTTCCCGTCACATTTTGTACTTACAGGATGTAGGGTTTTTGTCTGAAACAAAATGGAAAATCAAAGAATTTCAGCTTTAAATTTTTGAATATCAAAGTCTTGCTATCTTTACTGAGCCGTAATACTTTTCTTCTTGAGTTCAAATGCAGAAAGAATAACTGCGCCCTGTGCTGCTGCTGCAGGTTTTAATGCACACTTTAACTCAGCTTCAGTTTTGCACTGTGGAAAAGAAGACCAGCTCAGCGCTGCAATTTCTCACCTGTTTTTCTTTTGTAAGCAGCAAATCCAACAGCAACAGTGAGGATGACAACAAGAACAACCATGGCAGCAATGATAGGGATGGATGTGTCTACTCAGCAAAATACAAACAAACAAACAAACAAACAAACAAACAAACAAACAAACAAACACCCATCAGCAGATGAAGAACGTTTTAAGAGAACTACAGAATTCAGTATTCAGAGTACTTATCTAGTTGTTCTCTAAATCAAAACCTGGCTTGGGTTATAAATATAAAGTAAATAGTAAATAAGTTAATATTTAAGTGTAATCTAGATGACACTGATGGTAAAACAATGTGTACAGTGGTTGAATAACTCAGCAGCAGATCTAAAGAATATATGCTGTTGATTTATAGTTTATGACAAGGTCAGAGAAAAATATGAAAAATTAACACTTTATCTTCTGCTTAATACAAAAAACAAACAAACAAAAAAAACAACAACTCCCCAACATTTTTTCTGAACGGTGAAGCTGGCTTGTAGGCCAGTGCCAGGGCCCAGTTCAGCAGAAAGGCTGCAGCGGCTGCAGGTCCTTGGATAACCATGTATGCATGTGCTTTTGTACCTGAAAATAATCGCAGCAATAAAATCCATGGGTTCCCTTTCTCTCAGAACATTTGTACCGTGACTAACCCCACATTTCTTGGACTTTCTTGGATACAAATTCTCTTCTACAACTTCACCAAACTTCTTACAACTGAACTGAAGCAGAATCCTGTAACAATTCTGTTTGTCTCACCTTCATCTGTTCTAATTTCAGTTTTCCTCCAGTTAGTCTCGATCACAGCTTTGTCCAATTTGGTGATGATGTCTTCATTCACACCAGACAGCTGAAACACACAGTTGTACCGTCTCCAGTCTTCAGGTCTGACTGATGAAATATCCAGATGAACACTCATCTGGAAGGTCCCATCATGGTTTCGAAGGATCTCTCCATGATCCACACCTTCATGTATCTCCTCTCCATCTTTGCTCCAGAACATCACGGCTCTGTCAGGGTAGAAACCTGTAGCGTGGCAGCTGATTGGAGAGAAGGGAGACTTCTGGAGGAGATACACTAAGGGAAGAACTGGAGAGACAGTTTATGTTACAGCAGGATTATTTGTAGCATCTCATTGTTTGAGATACTTGCAACTCAAAGGCCTGTGAATCTACCTTTTCTATGCACAAAACCTTTAGCGTACTTCAAATACATCTTTAACCATGAAAGGCACATTGTTGTGAGTATGTTCTTCCAAAATCCTTTATTGGGATGTCCGTTCCATATTTGTTTAGTGATTTCAGCCTGTGGGTTTGAAGAGATCCATGTCTCTGTTTCTACATCCAATGCAATGAAGTCTGCTCCATTATAACCAAATTGTTTAATCCCATTGACCTCTTCAGTCTCATCATCCCACTCACAGCCAGTAAACTCCTGGATTATGTGAACACCTGAGAAAGAGACAGAACAAACAAATATCCAAGGTTGACCACAGGTTAAAGCAACTGATGTCATACTTCCAGTATATCTTTATCTTAGCAGTAACTTAAATTGGGCTAATGATCATTTTGACATCCCTGTGTCCAGACTATATACACTATATTGCCAAAAGTTTTCCCTCACCATCCAAATCATTGAATTCAGGTGTTGCAGCCACTTCCATGGCCACATGTATATAAACCAAGCACCTAGGCATGCAGACTGCTTCTACAAACATCAGTGAAAGAATGGGTCGCTCTCAGGAGCTCAGTGAGTTCCAGCGTGGTACTGTGATAAGATGATACCTGTGCAACAAGTCCAGTCCTGAAACTTCCTCACTACTAAAAATTCCACAGTCAGACGTTACTGGGATTATAACAAAGCAGCTCCATAAAGACATGGATGAGCCAGTTTGGTGTGGAAGAACTTGACTGGCCTGCACAGAGTCCTGACCTCAGCCTGATAGAACACCTTTGGGATGGATTAGAGCGGAGACTGTGAGCCAGGTCTTCTCTCCAACATCAGTGTCTGACCTCACAGATGTGCTTCTGGAAGAATGGTCAGAAATTCCCATAAACACTCCTAAACCTGTGGAAAG
>JASGAU010407945.1:700-19428 GCA_030220045.1 Australoheros facetus
ATTTTAATCACCGTGGTTAATCACAATGCCTTTGGAAACATGCACTGGAGTAGGTGAGTGTCTGGAAAAGGAAACTGGAGCAGTAAAGCTAATATAGCTCCTCACCAGATCCCTGTGGAGCACCCAGTTGGCATGGAGGTAATGGATCCCATCCAGAATCTGATACAGGAGAGACTTCACCATCCCTCGGGGCAGCTGCATGGGCTTCTTATTGGCCTTGGAGGCACGGTGAAACTTGATGATGTGCTGCGAAGCAAAGAAAGGGTTCACCTCACTTATGCAATCCTCGTCAGATGGTGTAAACACAACATTTACAACAAACAAGCACACATAAAACTCCTCCATGTTTCCTGTGTATTGCGATTTTGCTCAAAATCTTTTTGGGCCAGGTTAGACCAAGTTGGAAAATCAACCAAGCAGCTTGACGTGTTAAATTTACTGCCCGCTTCAGCAACAGGTCACGTCTAGAAGGGAACAACATCAAAAAGTGTGCAGTTGCCTGACATGCAGGAAACTTGTGATACAATAGGGCCTAGTCAATTTTTGAGGAAGTTGGAGTAAAACATTCTTTGGAAAATAGCATTGTGAGCAATCAATGACACTTTATCAGGATTAGGAAGGTTATCTGTGGGGTACCCCGGGGATCAGTGATTGGTCTGAAGCTTTTTAACTTTACTTTTTAATATATGAAAGATATACGGAAATTAAAAAAAATATAATGTAAAAACTGAAAAAGTTTGTATCATAAAATTTCTAGGTCAACACAACACAAAGAAGACACACGGACTACAATAAAGGAAAAAATATAAAGTTTTTAGCTTTTCTGCATAAAACAAGAAATGTATTAGTCTTTAAGGCATTGCATGTAATTCATAGCTCACTCCTATTTCTAAATTTTTTCTTTTGTGTGGAATTGTGGGGACCTTTAAATATCACTAAAGTGTTACGACCAAAAAGCACCACATGCACTAACAAGGCTGGTTACCCTGATCACACGCTGCACGTTAACATCATCAGTTTGAATGATTTGGTCTACAATAATAATAATCTGAAATTTCACCCAAAAAAAAGCCAAAAGGAGATTAAAAGACTTATTTCTACAGCTGGGGTTAAAGTAACAAAGATGATAACTCTGCCTGTGTAATGTGTGTTGACTGAATTAAAATAAATGAAACAATGCATTTGGTAAATTTGGGACACTTTGTACTAACACGTGACTGGCTGCTGCTGATGGTGGTGTGTAGCCACTATTGCTTAAACTTATTTCGGAGTATCCTGAGGTGCACAAGTTACAGCAAAAAACATATTTGTACATATGAATATGCAGCAATAAGCTAATACTGTTCAGTACATATATTATTGTACAAATATGAGTCTACAGTCAGGTGGATCACCTGCAGGTAGATCAAATTTACATAGTTATATAGTTTAACAGTAACTAATTATAATAATTTTTATTTCAGTACGATATTTACATGCTTTTAGAACATGATTTAAATGGCAACACTTTCCCAGCTAGACTGCAGTAAAAAATAAAGCATAAAAAATACAGATTAAGAATTTCTCAAATGGGTTAATTAAAGTGCTTCTTAAAAAACAAACGATTATCATACCTTAGTTTTACATTTGTTTACCATCTTTTTTTTATTTCATCACAACTGTTCCATAAGTTTAGCCCTTTGACAGATATACATTACATATTCCTTCTGCTTTTTACACAAACATTTTCTTTCTCATTTCAAACTGCCTCTGACCACACGAACAAAGCAGGTTACTGTTTAAAGCACGTGCATGCCCACATAATCACTTTGGGTGGTTAGCACGAATCCAATCCACTTACAGTTCTCATAGCTTTTCTCCGCAGCATATGAGTCGGATTAGTTATTGGTTACTGGATTAGTGATTATTTAATATTCATTTCCAAAATGCAATAATTTAGACATTTTACATTCACGCGTTTACCAACAAAATTTGTAGTCAGTCAAGCAAAAACGAATCTTCAGACACTTTGTTTCAACATTATTCATTCTTCATTTTGACTTTATACTTTGTTACCAAATATTATATTTGGTTTTCACTGAATTCAGAAGTTGTTCCACACTTTTCCCAGAGCAATACAAATAAGTGTACATTTTAAAAACAAATAAAGTACATTTTAACAATTCAGAGGCACTGCAGCAGTCATTTATATACAACATTAACAGTCTAGTGCTCCGTCTCTGTACCAGCAGCACAACATTTGCTGCAGATTTCAGTGAAAGTTTTCTGTCACACATTAATAATATGAGCAGCTCTTGCATGCAGCAGAGGTGCAGAGACTCACCCACAAATCGTGTTCGGCGTAGTCAAAGAGGAGCCAGACCTTTCTGTCGCTGTGGGACAGGAACACTTTCTGAAGGGCGATCACATTTGGGTGTTTCAGTTCTCGTAGCAGCTGCAACGCACAGCAGAAAAGTCTGATTAGTGTGTGATTACATTTTCTTTAATGCCAGTTTTTGTGCGTTGGCATGCCTCACACTTGTACTCATCTGATGTTGGCCTAATGATTGGTGGAAGCACAGAAGGAAGAAATAAAAGCTCTCCTGAAAGAAAACATTTTAACTTCTGCAGCTACAAGAAAACAGAAAGAAGGAGCCACGTGCAAATACCACAAGGAGACTGCAAACTACAGCTAAAGTCAGGTTGCAGCAAGACAAAAATTACTTTGAGGAATAAGGAGGTATAACCAAGGAATAAAAGTAATAATAATAAAAACACAAGAACAAACAGTCTTCTGTTCTCAGCCTTAAATAATCCTAAACTGCATTCGAAACAGACAAGGAATGATGAGACGGGTAATTAAATATAAGCCAATTGGAGCCTCTTATGCAAAACCCCTTACAGTACTGTGGATGGATGAGACATTCGACACAAAAGAAAGAGTAATTAATATCTGAAATGAGACACCCAGCAGCTGATAAATGTCTCATTTAATATGTCAGTGCCGTAGAGATTATAGCTCAGTCTGCCAGCAATGTCTGCATTAGTGATTAGCTTGCCTTCTATATGCAAAATACTCATTTCAACATCATTCCCATCTGCCACTTTGAAAAACTTATGCCTATAACTCTGCACAGTGTGGACGTGACTCAACAGTCGTGCATCGAATATGGGATGATATCTCTGGATGATAAATGACTGCCATCCAGGCAGCGGATAATTCTCCTATGATGAGATGATTAGCTTTTGTCTAATTTTATTCATCAAATGCCACTGTAGAAAAAGTTGAACGTGCTTTTAAATGCATCCTGAATGGACAAAAGGAACTAATGTAAACACAGAGAATTAACTCTCACTCCCACTCTCTGAGACGCTTTGGGAAAGATTTGAAGGGATGAATAGGCTGCCATGCATTCAGTGAGTTACTTCTCCAATTTATTTTCTACTAGTGCATTTCACAGAGAATTTAACCTATGATTTTGTAGCTGCAATTTGTGTCACATGCAGGTAAACAATAAGCTAAGAGCTTAGAAAAGAGGACAGCTATTAGGACATACTCAGTGAATGTGTGTGATTGTGCCTGTTGCAGCTTTGATAAGAACCACTCATCCAAACTACATGAATAAGTGACTAAAATCACAAGAATCAAGTCCAGCTGAAACCTTTTGGCCAGCTTTTGTTTTCTTCACTCCTCTTTAAAGTCCTCCTGAGGATTCAGGCTTGGTTTGCAAATTAAACATAGAATTAAGTTTGGGGATGGATCAATCCCACTTTTTTCAGTTCTGATACAACACAGATGCAAAGTTAGCAATCTGTGTGGACTAATCATCAGTCATCATGATGACACCAACCCTAACGCGGACTCTAAAGCTAGTTCTCCCAAGTCCTCATAATCAGGGAGCAAAGATAATAATCATTCTAACACATAGAGCATACCCACAGATTTAACGCAGATGCATAAATCCCACTTTAGCTGGGCAAGCTGTTAAGAAAAATGAGCAATGCTCAATTTATAAACTAACTCTGGAGACATCATTCATTCAATCACATTTACTTGGTATGGTCTCCAAATAAAATGACATTTATATTAAAATTTCAAGCTCAAATTTTTTGATTATTGGGAACAGTGAAATATTCCAGTGCTGGCTAATGTGCACACTCTTCCACATCATACAGGCAGCACTGCTTAAAGTGGCTGATTGATTTCACAAACCCCCATTTGCACTAAGCTATTTGCTGACCCATCACAGACAATCTATAATCAATCATGCCCTTTAGACAGGCCTGCAGGGTGTTTCAGTCAGTGAGGAAGCAGAGTTTACAATGTATCTCACCTACAGGATGAATTATTCATTAGTGCAAGCTAACACGACTCTTACTATAATTCACCGACATGAGATGCAGAGAAAAAGATGAGGCGGATGCATTCAAACGTTGACCTGAAACCAAAAGTGACATATCAAAGGAAATGTACCGAGGAGTAATACAGATGGAGAACTAAATGCCAGATACATGGTCATGAGTACACAAGCCCACCATAGGTAGTTTATCACGTATCAGAAACAGAGGTGAATGCAGCTTCAACCCCCTAATTCACACTCCAAGAGTAATTAAAGCTGAGAAAATACCTCACGGCTTTCAAACTAGGTCAGAGACTCACAGGGAAAGGCTCTAATTTCACAAAGTCCACTACCACAGTTACACTGTAGAGCTGCTTTCTGAGTAGGACTGTACTAATATTACCTACAGTACCTAAGTCGTCGTATAAAGCATCCGAGTCTTAAAAAAAAAAAAATCCTATATGAATATTTTTAATATTTATACATGGGAGAAGAAAGTTCTCAAAGGACTCTATGCAGCCCTGTGAAAAACTAAATATACCCCATGATTCAAAAGCTTGTAGAACCACCTTTAACTGCAATAACTTGAAGTAATTGTTTTCTCTATAACTTTATCATACTAGATTAGCAAACAGCACAAGCCATACTCTTGAGAAAAATATGCTTTGGAAAACAAAAACGAAAATGCCTCCGATGTGTTTGTCAGCCCTCAAGCATACAAACATGTTCTGTTGAGTATTGAGGAATGTACACAAAACCTTTGGCACATGCTTGTAACAGGAAAAGGTAATGGTGAAACCTTCACCTTTACTACCTTTAACCTTGAGTCCATCCATCCATTTTCTTCCATTTATCCGGGGCTGGGTCGCGGGGGCAGCAGCCTAAGCAGAGAAGCCCAGGCTTCCTTCTCCCCAGCCACCTCCACAGCTCATCTGGAGGGACCCCAAGGTGTTCCCAGGCCAGCCGAGAGATATAATCTCTCCAGCGTGTCCTGGGTGTACTCCGGGGCCTCCTTGTGGTACAACATGCCCGGAACACCTCACCCAAGAGGTGCCCAGGAGGCATCCTAGTCAGATGCCTGAGCCACCTCAACTGGCTCTACTCGATGTGGAGCAGCGGCTCTACTCTGAGCCCCTCCCGAATGGATTCGATTCGATTCGATTCGATTCAATTCAATTCTATATAGCGCCAAATCACAACAAACAGTCACCTCAAGGCACTTTGTATTGTATGGTAAAGACCCTACAATAATTACAGAGAAAACCCAACAGTCAAAATGACCCCCTATGAGCAAACATTTGGTGACAGTGGGAAGGAAAAACTCCCTTTTAACAGGAAGAAACCTCCAGCAGAACCAGGCTCAGGGAGGGGCAGCTATCTGCTGTGACCGGTTAGGACATATGCCCCACTCTTCTTTACAACATTGCCCCCTGTTCGTGCATGGAGTCGTTTGAAAGGTGTTTTTCACGTGACTGTACCTGTGGCTTGTAGAATTTCAAAAATGCTTGTTTTGACACTTCACACTTGGACTAAACACAAAGCACAATGTAAGTGGATCTCGTCACTAGTTTTGCAGGNAAAAAAGACAAACTGAAACTAACTATGACCTTATGGAATAGTTAAGGAATTATCATCAAATTTGTCCGCTGATGTTTTTTCTGGGCTAATTCTGGTCAGCCACAGCCTCACATCTACAAGTGAAAGTTTGTCGTTGTTCCTCAAATCCAGGCCTCGAGAGCCGGTGTCCTGCAGGTTTTAGATGTGTCTCTGCTTCAACACACCTGAGTCAAATATAGAACTCATTAGCAGGACTCTGGAGAACTTGACTGCATACTGAGGAGGTAATTCAGCCATTTGATTCAGGTGATGCAGGACACTGGGTCTCGAGGCCTGGAGTTGAGGAACCCTGTTATAGGTGGGCGCTGCAGTAACAACGAGGGGTCAAACACATGTACACACAGGGACAGTGGCACATACTTTCATATTGTCTCTCCTCAAATACATTCATGGTTTTATGACTTGGATGTCCACACAGTCACTTAGGTGACTGTCCCATTTTCAGTTTCAGAGAATTACAACAATTTTAGATTAATATATGGCAATCAAAAGAAGCAAATCCAGGATTACAGTACTTGCAACAAACTAACACCACTGCCCAAAGCGGTATTCACGTGATCTAAAACAGATATTGAGATTCTACCAAATAAAGACACAGCAGCTCAATTAGAGTATTTCTCACTGTACCCTCAAGGCAGTCAAGAGCCTTAGTGCAGAAAATGTCAGAGAGGGTACAATACTGGAATTGTATGCAGGCTGTTTGATTTGGATTCTGGATGGGGAAATGAGGTTCGTGTTTAATAACAGCCTTAATCCACAGACTTTAATGGGGCATTGTGGTAATGAGCTCAGGCTTAGGTCTTGTATTCCCCCCATGCCCCATAACACCACTTTCAACCTTGTGGTCCGCACACTGAACGAGACAGATCAACTGCGACTTCACGATCGCTGGCTCCATGTGGCACCAATGACACCTTTAAATACAAAGTCTATAGTTTACACAGATTAAAGAATATGGGTTAACCTACACTATACTGCCAAAAGTATTTGCTCATGTCCAGTCACAAGAATACGAACTTGAGTGACATCCTTTGAGTAACATATTAATCCATAGGGTTTAATATGATGCCAGCCCACCCTTTGCAGCTATGACAGTTTCAGCTCTTCTGGGAAGGTTTTCCACAAGGTTTAGGAGTGTTTATGGGAGTTTTTGACCATTTTTCGAGAAGCACATTTGTGAGGTCAGATAGTGATGTTGGATGAGAAGGCATTGCTCACAGTTGCCGCTCTAATTCATCGAGAAGAAAAAAAAACAAAAAACTTCCCTAACAACATGACAGAAGCAACTTCTGCCTGCAGCTGGTTCGCAGTGGATCTCCAGAGCAGAACAAGGACTGCCGTGACCAGCTGCAGTCTAAGACGGAGATGTTGGAGTCTGCCTGAGATCCTCTCTGGGGAAGCAGCTGTAAAGCATAGGAGATGGACACAGCAACAATTGGGTAGCATACCACCATATAAGGTGGACAAGCACTAGTAAACAGACTGCATGCGGCCTCATTCTCGCAGATGGATAAAAGATGCTTTAAAAAGAAAAAGAAAAATACAAATACTAAAATGAGTCGCTAAATTTACTTGTGTAGTCATTATTCTATTTACACCCACCAGGTCACCACTTAAGGGGAGATTCAGGGTTAGCTTACACTTAAGCCACGTGATGAACAAGCACAGTTTCCGAACCTAGAAGGCTCTCACATGTCATGGTTCCCAGGGTGGTCAGAAGGTCCCCTGTGTATCTTTTTTCCACTCACCTGTTGCCTCCTGAAGGGGTTGGTCAGGGCCCACCTGAACTCCACCCTATGCGTGGAGCATCCAGTACTTCCTTGCCCCTGCTGAGCACATACCTGTCTCCAATCTGTTTCATCAACTTAGCAGTACTTAAGTACCAACTCTAGCCACTACTCTTCACCAGATTATTGTCTCTGGTTATGGTAATTTGGCCCTTACTCTGCCCCGGTGTTTTCCTAGTTGCTCTGAAGTGTGCTTGCTGTCTGAGTGCACTCCTCACCTGGATCGCCAAAGAAATAATCAACCAAAAACACAAATGTCCTTACTTTTGTGCTAAGTTTAATTACTCATTATATCTAATTAACTCCAGGGTCTCATCATCTCTATTTAGAAACATTTGCAGCCAGCCCAAATGCCAATAGGGTAGAGCAGATATTTGCTACCCATTCTTCTCATACTTTGCCAGCTACTGCCGGTCAGTGTACTGTGCTTTCCAACCAGACACTTGTGCTACACAAACACCAGTTTTGAATAGACAAGAATCATCCCTCAGCTGGAAAAAAAAACAAAACAGTGACTCACACAAGGAACCCAGCAATGAGTCAGCAGAGAAGGAGAAGAACACCACTAGCAAGTAAACATGCAGATTAGCAAACAGCACAAGCCATTCTCTTAAGAAAAATATGCTTTGGAACTGTTTGAACAAAAAGAAAATGCCCCCAATGTGTTTGTCAGCCCTCAAGCATACAAACATGTTCTGTTGAGTAACAAGGAATGTACACAAAACTTTGGCACATGTTTGTGACAGGAAAATGCCATGGGGTACTTTATTTTTACTACCTTTAACCTTGATTCAATTCAATTCAATTTTATTTATATAGCGCCAAATCAAAACAAACAGTCGCCTCAAGGCGCTTTATATTGTAAGGTAAAGACCCTACAATAATTACAATAAAAACACAACAGTCAAAACGACCCCCTTTGAGCAGCACTTGGCGACAGTGGGAAGGAAAAACTCCCTTTTAACAGGAAGAAACCTCCAGCAGAACCAGGCTCAGGGAGGGGCAGTCATCTGCCGTGACCGGTTGGGACTTCCACTTTGTGGAGGACATATGCCCCACTCTTCTTTACAACATTGCTTCAGTTCATGCATGGAGTTGTTTGAATAGTCTTTTGCACGTGACTGTACCTGTGGCTTGTAGAATTTCAAAAATGCTTGTTTTGACACTTCACACTTGGACTAAACACAAAGCACAATGTAATGTCGTCACTAGTTTTGCAGGCAGTTCCTTAAAAAAAAAAAAAAAGATAAACCTGAGACTAATTGTGACCTTATGGAAACGGTAAAGAATAATTATCAAATTTGTCCATGGACAACGTAACCAGTTGGGGCTGAGGAGAGAGACAGGACAAAAGACATGCTGTCGATGAGAGACAGAGATTAATAATAACAAATTATTAAATGCAGAGTGGGGTATAAACAGAGTAAAAAGAGGTGAATAAATAAAAAACATGGGATCATGGGAACCCCCCCGGCAGCCTAGGTATATAGTAGCATAACTAAGGGATGGTTCAGGGTCACCTGATCCAGCCTTAACTATAAGATTGATCAAAAAGGAAAGTCTTAAGCCTGATCTTAAAAATAGAGAGGGTGTCTGTCTCCTGAATCCAAGCTGGGAGCTGGTTCCACAGAAGAGGGGCCTGAAAGCTGAAGGCTCTGCCTCCCATTCTACTCTTAAGTATCCTGGGAACCACAAGTAAGCCAGCAGTCTGAGAGCAAAGTGCTCTATTGGAGTGATATGGTACCCCAGTATAGTACCTGAGGAGTAACTAAACCTCTGACACACAGAGCAGGAAAGTGCGGGAGGGACAGGAGAAGACACCATGCTACAGATGAGTCAGCTAAGAGCTAAGCTAAGAGCTATGCAAAGCTAGCGAATTCCTAAAAACCCACTAAGTGAATAATGTGGATATAATTTGCAAGCCATTCAGCAGGAACTGTGCCCATTGGATAAAGCATGTGAAGATTACACTGTGAAATCTGTCGTTATCTAGATTAATGGAGCTACACAGATTAAACAGCTAAGACACAGCAAAACACCACTGTGCTCCGGAACAGGAAGAGGAAGTGATACGATACCTCAGTGAGAACCAAACCTCCTGAGGTCTCAGCACCCCAAACCTTAACCTCTAACCCTAAGCTGACAGAACACATGATTTTTCACTTGTTAGTTCTCCTAAATCTTGGAAATCTGCAGACATCGTTAATTCTGACACACATCAAAAATCCTTTGCATTTTTTTCCGAAAAAGAAATTCCTTTGTGTTTTCTTTACAGAAAAGGTTGCACAAGTTCACATCATGGATGATGACTTAGTCCTTCGAGGGTCTGATGACAGGAAAAATAGGCATGAAATGAAACTGGATTAATAAAGCCTTAAATTTAAAAGAAAAGCATGACCTCTGTAAGAGATATTTTATTCAGATATGCATGAAACAACTGGCAACCTGCCCAGGGTTTACCCCATTTCTTGTATTGCTAGGCTCCTGAACATGATCGTAGTTGGTAAAGCAGCTAAGACAATGGATGGATCCATGGTTATGCAGTGATTAACACTGTCACCTCACAGCAAGAAGGTTCCTGGTTTGAATCCCTTGGGAGTTTGTATGTTCTGTCTGTGCCTATGTGGGTTTCCTGCGGAAACTCTGACTTCCTCCCACAGACCAAAGCTACGCGTGTAAGGGAAACTGGTGATACTAAATTGGCTGCTGATGCGAGGTAAATAAAGTGCTTGATATGTATAGAATAAAGGACCACGTGAATGTGTCTAAAATGCTTTGTATAAAAGTGCTATATTTATGCTCCTAATGGGTGACTGAAATCTGACCTGATTACAGAATCCAGTGACATCTCACACACATAAAAGCGAGTTCAAACACGGTTCATATAGGCATGGTTACTAGAAACTGATAACATTTTATTGATACTGATCGCATGATCAGGTCTTCTTATAAGTCTTTACTGGATTCCTGATTCCTGTTCAATTTCCTGACTGTATTTATGGTAGGAAACAGTAGAAAAAGGCTAAAGCCTTGATTGTGATGTCACTGTGTTGCAATATGCCACTGACAGAATAACATGGCAGCAATTATTCCCACAGTGATCACACAAGTGTGACAAAATAACACACTCCTGTGCTGTAGGTAAGGATGTACTGCAGGTATCTGAGTAAAAGACATGGATGATGATGTAAACATTACCACTCCAAACACCATAGCCACCTTTCTCTGACCCACTATCAAAGGCAAAATGAAGTAACAACCATGTTTTCTCAACCATGACTGGAACAAAACAGCACGCAATGCATTATTGTATGGGAAAAAACTTGGTTATCTCACCTGTAAATACAGGTATTTGCACAGGTACTTTCACTCAGCAACCTGTTGACAGAATAACACCAAGTCCTGGGAAAACACTAACACAGATCATAATCACACACGTCTATAATCCAGTGGGAACATTTTTAAAGTGAAGAAAAGAGAGCACGGTTTGAGCAGACTTCTTAATGTCATCACAATACTGAACAGTTTTCTGTTGATCTGAACTCTATCTGAATAAAAATGACATAATATAGCCTAATAAAACTGACCAATATGCGTGAACTAAATAGGAAAAGGAGAGAGAAATATAAAGAACCAAAGACCTGACTGTGTGCCCGGCTTCTCAGTTAGAGAAAGCCCTCACCCAGTGGTCTGTGAGTGTTTGGCGCTAAACCACATTCAGTCCACCTCAAACGAGGTCACACAGAAACCAACTCTGCGTTCAGGTCACTGATCATCACGTTACACTTTGAATTTACACATATTCTACGTCTGACCTCTAAAATGAGGCAGCTGTTAAAAATGATTTTCTGTGGTGTGAGTCAGAATTAAAGCACTGCTTTGTTTCTTGGCAGAGACCAATGCAGCTGTTAATCAGTAGCTGAGACCGCATTGCAACCAGCTTGCGCTCGTTTCTCTTTTATAAACTTATTAAAGCAGTGTTTAAATCAAACCTTATACATGATTGATTAGCAGCCTCTTCCTAATAGTGAAAATTACAGCTTATTAATAATTTAACACTGGTATCAGGACTTGGTATCAGCTAAAGGGAACTGGAAAGTTTGAATTCCTACTACTGAACATCATGACTCATATTTACTCATACACATTTTTTTTTTCAAAAGACTAAAGCAGAATTAATCTAATAGATTTTACCTGACTTAGATATCCTGTTGAGGCTACATTTTAGAGTTTAGAATAGTGCATAACACTGGCAGAAGGTCTGGCAAACAAGACAAGCCCACAAGAAAAGCAGTTGTGCCCAGGATCTTCCTGCTCCTGAGGACTGATTATTAACTTTTCTTGGGCAGGTGGCAGGCAGCGGCTCAATAAATCCACTGCAGGCTGCTCTGTGCCTGCCACTGGTTAGCCCACCAAGCCTTCTCCCTCCACAAAGAACAAAAGTGGTGGCCACATTCTCAGCCATGCAACAGTACAGCAACAGAGGAGCAGCCATTTGGTGTTATTACAGTATAAATACTGCTGACTAGACTGTGGGATGCAGCTGCAACTATGAGTTAATACAAGGATGCATCACATCAGAAGCAGCTATGATGCAGACACTTACATTTCTTTACCAGAGCAACAGCTGTCAGTGTGCATATGTGCTCTGTGGTTTACCAGATTTTATTTCGTCAGACGAGTCTGAGAACCCGTCGACCAGCGCTCATTTTGCCCCTAGTAACCATGAGGTTTTGCAACCAACGCCGTGTACAAATACAACTAAAATATGTTCCTGTTTGCTCAGCAATTGCAAGAACGGCAATGATGTGGAGCAGAAAACACACAGCCCGTCTCATGGATACGGTAGTCAGAGATGATAAAAGCCCATAATATTATACTTTATTACTGTGCCATTTTCTTGGAGTAGATCATTATTGCGGCGTGAGCGATTGCACACTTATCTTAACATGGAGGAAGGCTAACAAAAACAAAATAACATCCCTCAGTTATGTGAGCCAGCGTCTACGTGTACCTGCCCACAAGTGCTGCTATGCCAGAAGATAATATTTATGAGGGCAGGACATTTAGCTAAACAAAGGCCATTGTGACTCAACAGGGAAAACAACTCATTTTGTGGAAATAATAAAATCCATAAACAATGTCTCAATTCATGAGGGTCAAGCTTAATGGAGAAAACAGATGTGAAACAGGAGCGGGAGGGTGAAGGCACAAAAATAATTAAACCACAACAAATTTTGGCACACTTTGAAATAAACCAACTGTGTCATATTTTCTAAAGGACTGTGATACAGATGTTTTAAAAGACCATCTGGACTATACCCTAAGTGAACACAAGTATTTTCTTCAGTCTTTTTTTTTGCATTTTTTTGCATGAAGGATTCCTACCATCACTGCAGTGAGCGTTCATTCCCAGTTGTTTGGCTAAACAAAGAGATTTCTATAATTTGCCCTAAAAGGTTGAATTGCTTAAAGCTTGCCTGCCTACCATGCCCATGTTCCTGGTTCTCAGCAGTGACTTGGGTAAATATAATATCTGCCTACCTCACAATAATGATGGCTCCTAAATATGAAAATAAGAACCTGCCACAATTTGTTAAACAAATCCAACCAAATCCATCTGATGCAGCTTATTTTCCTTTTTATACCTTCTACCCCACATTTATCTCAGTAGTTGTTGATGAAAGACGGAGCTTGTGTATTACAATGCATCATTCAGTAGTTAGGTGAACCTAATAAACTGACTGCTAAGGGTATAAATATATGATTTGCACTGACGACACCATGAAATGTCAAAAAAACTAAATCATTAACTGGCATTTGTAGTAGTTTTGCGTAATAGTAGTGGTATTCTGTTTAAAATAGTTCAAAACCAAACCTGACCCAACCCTGCACAGTCAAGACAATGCATGACAAGACAATGGTTGTCTGAATAACAAAATAAACATTACGGTCGACAGTCTGGAGTTCACTGTTCCATGCAAAAAGGAGAGTTCCTGTTTTTCATCCTACCTGGACTCCCTCGATCCATAAGCCCCACCCTGGTGAACTCAGCCGACACAGGAAAGATGGTCTCTGACAGCTGAGCAGCAGATTTACCCAGGTTGCCCAAGCATTATCTAAACACAGACTGTTTATGTCACACAGGTTTAAAGGCTGTGAAACCTTACTGTGCCATGTTATGCAACCTGCAGCCCATGTAGAGCTGAGTGTGGGAACTCAGTGCTTCAATGCTTAAAGAAAAGAAACTGTGCAGTAAAACTTACACGTTTAATTTTCTTGCTCTACTTCAGTATAACCTGCTTTGTTTAGTCCTGCTTCAAATAATAATTTCCTGAGGTTTTTGATCATCACCTAAATGGATTGTTATTAAATGTCAGCTCGTCATCCAGAATAGAAACATAACATATCCTTGGCATTCCTGATAGGGAGTGGAGGCATAATTCCCGAATCTCTCAAACAAAAGGCCAGACTGTTGAACCGGTTTCTCAGGAACAACACAATTAAGTAACTGTTATGTCATCCAACTTTTCTGATGTTACTTTCTAACACGAGCACTTTATTTCTTCAGTTTACCTCGTGATCAAGCCAAGCAAAGATAAAACAATGCCTGCAGAGATAAGTTTTGAGGTAGTACTTCCTTTTTATGTTATAAATATTGCACTTTTTAACATCTAATATGTCTTAGGATTAGTACTCACACAAATTCTTGAGTCATTGTTACTGAGTCTTTGTTGTTAGCTAACAACAAACACCCAGCGGGGATTAGCTATTTGTGATAGTATGCTACTTCCAGCATTAGCTGGACATGTATTTACACAGACACTGCTAGCTAACATTATCGAACCATAAAGACACTTGGTGCCCTTTTTGGGGAGAGGCGTCAAAACTTTGCAAAGAGGAAAATTAGGGAAGTTCTGATCTGATATTTGAACCGGATATTGATCCAATCCAGACTCGCAAAGTTGGATCCGTGTCTTTAGTCGATTTATTCAGTTCAGTTGTACTGTCATAGTAAAGAAAGTGTACCCTCTGTCAGTGCTAAGGTTTTACATATCAGGACATAATAAAACTGGTCTAGTCCTTACCAGGTCTTAAAATGATGTAAATACAACCTGAGATGAACAACAACACATGCCATATTACACTATGTCACTAATTACTGCAGTTTCTCTGAGCTTTGCATGGTATGACCTTGGGGTGAATTTGCTGAGATAGCCACTTCTGGGAAGATTATCGTGAATGTTTTCCATTTGTGAATCTTTCTCACTGTAGAATGATGGACTTCAGATTATTTGGAAATGGCTTGATAACCCTTCCCAGACTGAATATGCAGCAACAACTGTATCACTGCTGTCTTTCCTCCTTGACGTTGTATTAATACACACATGAATTCCACAGAAACTGCTAAAAACCTCTCAGTTAATCAAGTGCATTTGATTAGCAACACCTGTTTGCTACTTATCAATTTAATTCCTATGGAAATAGTAAGGATGTACTTAGTTCACACACTGCTTCTGCTTTTTTGGCTTAATTTTTATAAAATACAAAATGACACAGTGTAATATGTCATGTTATGTTGCTCATCTGAGGCTGCATTTTCTCAATTTTAAGGCCTGCTAACAACAAGATGATTTTTAGATTATGTCTTGATATGTAAAACCTTGACAGGACAGCTAACATAGCATGGAGAGCGCTAACGGCAAAGTGATAGTAGCTGTTTCACTTTAGCTACACCTAATACCACTTTAATCTATTAGGTTTATTTTCTCACAGAGCCTATTTTTGTCATGGTTCTTGGTGGCCCTGGGTTTGCTCTGCCGGGGTTTTGTTTGTCTGTCTCTCTCTTGTTTGTTTGTGTGTTTGTTTTCTGGCCTGTGGTTCTGGGCTGGGCTAGCCTTGGTCTCCGCCCGCTGAGCCGGCTGTTGCTGGAGGCTGGCTCACGCACCTGTTCCCGATGTGCTCATCGTGACTCCTATTTAAGCGGACAAGTGGCATCTAGTCTTCGTTGGATCGTTGACTAAGAAAGAGTTAGTTTGACTGGCTCACGTGCCACACCTGCAATTCTTTCTGTGCTGTCTGGTTTGCTTCTAACCTGATTCTTTCCCTGTGCCCAGATCATCGAGAGTGGAGGGAGAAACGAGATAACTCACAACTAGGAAAGAGACCAGAAGAGCATTTGAGGTCAAATTTAACAAATCTGAAAAACTAAACTTGTTACATTCATTTGTTTCATTGTTCTTGTCTTGCATCCAAAACCTGCACATCAACATTAAAAGACCTAAAGGATTTTGGTCATTATTGCTCCAAAACCCGAAATATTTTGCAGCCAAACCAGGCTCCCTCCACCCTTCCTGTCTCAAGTCAAGTTCATGCAGCATGTTAGTTGAAGTGCACAGTGTGCTAAACGAAGCAAGGTGGTGGCTTGGGAGGCACAAAGACTCCTTTGTTCTGCTGGGCAAGTCTTGTGTGTTTTTGAGCAAGACAAACTTCTGGGGTAACTTTTAGGAAACAAGAGCCATGAGGCTTGCCCTACTGAGAAATAAATGTTGTGAAGGACTTTCTCCTAGTTGCTATATTTACATTCGTGTACATGAAGAAAGTAAGATAGTTGGAGCAGAATATTCTAAAAACTGTTTTAGAGGTGTTAAATTTAAAGCACATGACTGCACCAACATACAGTCACCAAAACAAAACAAAAAATCCAGATCAAACTGTTGTGGCTTTCCTGCGATGCCAAGGGCAGCACACTACAAATCTTTTTGTAGGAAAGTTGTTTCAACAGCTGGATAAAGGAGGATGAGACTCAAGAATCCAACAGGAAGTGTGTGACCCTTCTAACATCCTAACAATTTACTAACCAACTACACAAGCCTAAAAAAATATAAGTGACACGTGATACATTTTTGGTACTTGACTGTCAGAGATTATTTCAAGAAAGAGATAATGCCAGACCTCACTTCTGTACCTGAGTGAATCTGACACTGCACTCCACACAAGAATATTGTTGGCTGAGTTACCCTGTCGAGTGCTTTTAATGTTTTCCCAGTGTGTTGAGCAGGGGAACCTCCACACTATGGCCTTGATTATACTCTGAAGCGGACATGAACAGCTGGAGACCTGAAAGCCGAGCAGTCATTCCTGTTCTACTTCTTTGAAGTCTGCTTGAAGTCCACTGCCTGGTGAAAAGTATAATCAAGCATTATGTATTACAGAGCCCAAAATACAAAGATCAAAAGATGACTGGCACAATGCACATCAACTTAAACAAAACCTGTTTGAAGAATTCTGTTGATAAAACATACACTCACCAGCCACTTTGTTAGGTACACCTATTCGATCGCTAGGTAACACAACCGTCTAATCAGCCACTCACATGGCAGCAGCTCATTGAATTTAGGTATGTAGACATGGTCAAGACGACCTGCTGAAGTTCAAACTGAGTATGAGGAAGAAAGGTGGAAGAAAAGTTTGTTTGTTGGTACCAGATGGGCTGATCTGAGTATTTCAGAAGCTGCTGATCTACACAATTGTCTCTGAGGTTTACAGAGAATGGACTGGAAAAGAGGAAATATCCACTGAGTGGCAGTTCTATGGATGAAAATGCCTTGTTGATGCCAGAGGTCAGCAAGCCGATAGGAAGGCCACAGTAACTCAGATAAGCACTTGTTACAACCAAGATATGCAGAAGAGCATCTCTGAATGCACAACAGGTTGAACCTTGAAGCAGATGGGCTTACAGCAGCAGAAGACCACACCGAGTGCCACCCCTGTCATCTAAGAACTGGAAACTGAGGCTACAGTTTACATAAGCTCACCAAAATTGGAGAACAAAATACTGGAAAAACACTGCCTGGTCTGATGAGTCTCAATTTGAGCTGCAACAGTTGGATGGTAGCGTCAGTATTTGGCATAAACAATATGAAGGGGGTCCAGCCTGGTACTAACAAGTTTTGCCTAATAAAGTCTCCAGTGATTATAGCCTGATTCTGAATTATTCTGAAGAGTACACAACCATCATGCTGGATATTTTGTGAGAAATATGCAACTCATACTCCTGTATTGCTCAAATATTAGAAAATGGGAAAATACTGATATACTGTGCAAGCAAAGTTAACAATAATATACAATAATATTATGTAAAGCACGAGTTATCTTTTAGCAATCCGACCAAAGAAGCCACTGCTGTATCTGACATGCATATGTAGTGCTTATTGTTTTGGCTAAATTTGAAAAACTATCACATCTATGTCTACATTTGGTTGAAAGCTGAAAGGTGAAAAGTTGTATTTTCAGACAAGTACAAAGATGAAACAAACTATTTTCACTGATGACTTCATGTGTTTACCCACTCGGCAATTTTCTGTTGATCACAGGCCTAACAGTCATCTGCACATACCTAAGGTCATACCAGGCTGTTGGGTCAATGAGGAAAATGCCCTTCTTTCACTGACATTCTGGATTGTGAAATGTTGTGTTTAGACAGCCACACAATGTTCAAACAATTACAGAAACTAATATTTCTGGACAGCAAAGATTAAAATATTAAAGAATAAAACTTAATGAATAGAAAGCTTTTATTGAAAGCTAACCGACGAGGATGGGTTTCAAACCCACACGTGCAGAGCACAATGGAATAGCAGTCCATCGCCTTAACCACTCGGCCACCTTATCAGACACAGCTGACATTTGTGTTTAAATGCAGGTTATTAGTGATGTGCGGATCAATACTGCAATATCGATACTTCCAATACCAGACCTTTACGCTTTAAAATCGATTCTCAAATCCAAGTATTGATACTTTCAATACTTCAGTCATTTGAATAGAATAGAAATCCTTTTATTTGTCCCACAATGGGGAAATTTCAGTGTAGTAGCGGCAAGCTATTGTACAGAGACACAATTGATACTATAAACACAATAAGAAAACACAATAAGAAAGTATGAAAAGATAAAAATAAATAAGAAAATACAAATACAGAATATACAAATAAAACTGTATACA
>JASGAU010407946.1:0-19419 GCA_030220045.1 Australoheros facetus
ATATATATACACACACACACACATTTTTCTTAGTGTTCCTTACGTTATATTTACAGGTATTCATGGAGGAATATATCTTGAGTGTTAGAAAAAGAATAAGTAAAGTATATGATAATGCGCATTTTGCGTATTTTTCACAGATCCTGTAGACACAGCAATCTTGTCATTGGTTAAAGTCAAAATATCCAATGCAAATGTATTTAATATACACATTTTATATTAAATAAGAGTTTCTTAGAAGTAAAGCTGGACAGAGGTTTACCAATCTGCAATAAACTGCAACTCTGGAAGAATTTCAGAATAATGTTTCCCAATGCAAAATTGTTTAGACTTTGTGTATCTTATCATCTACAGTATATAATATGATTAAAAAATAAATAAAAATTTCTACAAGAGGTAATGCCAAAAAGCAATATTGAATGCCTGTGATCTTCAGGCTCTCAGGTGGCAATGCATTAAAAATAGGCATGACTTGGTCATGGAAATCACTGCATGGGCTCAGGAACACTTCCAGAAATCACTGAACATAATTTGCCAGACCATCCACAAATGCATGTTAAAGCTCTATTATGCCAAGAAAAAGCTATACATGGGCCAAAACACATTTAATTTGGACTGAGGAAAGTGGAAAACTGTTCTGTGGTCAGCTGAATCAAAATTTGAAATTCTTTTTGGAAAACAGGGGACACTGCATCCTCCAGACTAAAGAGGAGACTGACTATGTGGCTCGTTTTCACCGTTCATATCAAAAGCCTGCATTTCTGATATGGTATTGTATAGGAATGCATTAGTGCCTTTAAAATTGGCAGCTTGCACAGTGTTTCCAATTTTTTGGAACCAGGGTTGTGAAAATGATATTATTTCATTCAGTATTATATGAATATTATATGTATCATTTAATGTCTAGTGAGCACAGTATACACCATAGATCATGACAAAGTCCATTTTTGTTGGATTCTCTGTAGGCCCCTACAGTGAAAGGTGGCATTAAAGCAGTTCCAGCTGAGTGTCTTTGCAATTAAACAGAAACGCTAGATGTATGGACAAGACACTGATTAGGTTGTCATGGTTTAGTACAACGCCACATGCACTCCCTTGTATTGAGACACAGTTAAATTAAGATTAACTGTTGGCAGAAGTATATAAACACATAAAATTTCTACTGATATTTATACTGTGTGTATACTTATACTGTATATTTTTAAATAAACAAACAAAAACAACAAATAAACAAAATGTGGTAATGGAAAAGAATCCAGGAGACTATACATTTACCAATAAAAAAATATTAGTAAAGATAGTATATTGGTTAACTTTGTATTTATTTTCTAAAATACCTACAACATTTCATCAACTATGTTTCAAACTTCTCCTAAATCGTTTTGCCTTTTTTATTTTTGTTGTTCCTGTCTCCCTTTACACCATGTGAAACACAATCCCTTGCTTTAAAGTAACACACAAACCATATCTTTTCTTGAAGAAAATGATTGAGACAGTCTGTTTTCTCAGGGTGTAATAAGATTGGCTCAGATGACACATCCACTTCATCAGACTAATTGCCCTTTCCTACAACAGAGGGATTTGCGAGAGCCCACGGGACATCAAAGACAAGCATCGTCTGCTCAACCTTATATCCACTGTCTCTTTAACATTCCTACTTATAAAAACACTGGTCTGTCTTAATTGACTTGGCCCATCCAGAGAAGCTCTTCCATATTACTGAAAACTAAGCTGCTTGTGAGTGTCATAAGGCAAGCCAGCAAGGCCCCGGAGAAAATATTCTGCGACAGCTTCTCTCCTCTGAGCCCTTATTGTTCTTCCAACACTGCCATTGGCTGAGAATGGAACATTTGGATGATTAAAGGGATTTGGTGGAGCGCTGTGTCATGTTACTGTAATCTCCCAGATGATGGATTAGGGGTCTGCCCTGTCATACTCTCCTAATCTGGCCATGCCAACATCCACATGTGACTCCCAGTTGCCTTGACACCAGCACCGTCTTCCCAGAGGCTTCAGCTGGCCTTGAGGAGTAACAATCTCAGTTTGACCCGGTTAGCCAGATTCCTGAGCACAATAGTGGCTCAGTCTGTAAATGCCTGGCTCTGATGTCTCTGTATTCCAATTAAATAAAGGGATTACTACATATTCTTGGTTTTCCATCTTATATTTGATTTAAATATAATTTTTATTCGTGATCAGAAAGTAGAAGGCTGGTGCTAGGTGCAGTGACATAATCACTCTTAAGAGTAGTTTGAACCTCAGGGAGTGTCACACTTGCCATCTGTCATAATGGAGACCAGTGGCTTGGCTGGATTGTCTCAAGGGTTTTTGAATTTGATAAAGCAGAATGATATTGAAATTAATAAGGTGAAAGAGACAGATGTGAACGTTGGCCTTTACCTTTAAAGTGACTGCTGTTGCTTTTTGACAGGTTTTATAAAGAAAGAGAATGAGAAGGAAAAGAAATAGAAAAGGGGCAGAGGGGATGAGACAAGAGAATAGCTTTCGACTACACCTAACAATAGCCTTGTCATCTCTCTCCAAAGAGCAGATGCCCAGGTTCCTGGTGGCATCTCCAGAGAGAATGTCAGGGAAGAAATAAATCTCCCAGCCAATTTATGGGAGGAAAGTGAACTTTTTTTACTAGCTTTCCATAGTAAAGGCAAGAAGAGAAAATCACTGACAGCTCTGGGTGGAGATTTTCTTTCTTCTTTCCTAGTTGACATGGCATTTTTATTCATTGGACCTCCAGAATGCACTCTTGTGCATCGTGGGACTGAAAGAGAGTCAAAAACAGTCCATGTGAAACTTGCCCAATAGCAGGGGGGTAAAAAGTGAAAAGGATTTCTTTATACAAGAGAATTGAAAACCAAGCAGTTCTCGCTCAGTCTCTCTCTAGTCTATTTTTGTTGCTCTATTTTTTCTTAGTATTTGAAGCAATTATAGACATGTTCCTGGTAAATTGGAACATAAAACACACACAGACACACATAGGTATAATGCTGTAAACATGGCCACATATGCGTGACGTATTTGGGATTTAGTACAGCTGCAACAAATTAGTGGACAGTTTTATGCCATGAGGCTGTAAAGAAAGTTTAAAAATAAGTAAGGAGAACAAAGAATTGCGCACATAAAATTCACATAAACGAGATAAACGAGAAGCAGAAATTATTTTAGGAATGTGGTTTAGATTTAGATGACTGCAATACCTGAAAAGCCATGAGAAGGTAAGTGCAGACTATAGGTGCACATTTCAAGTAACCACTGCGATAAAACCAGAGCCAGATTTTTGACTAATGGCCTGTCCCAGTCAAAACCCCTGTTTCAGTGTTAAAAAGCTACTGTTGGTATTTACAAAAGAGGAGGAGTGTGACTGAAAGGGATAAATTTGCACTGTAATTTTTGTTGACTCTCTAAATAGCAGTGTGCTTGGTAGAGTTCTAATAATTATTATTTGTTAATTAGGATTAGCATTGTTAGTAGATCAGAAAAAAAATGTGGAATTTACACAGTTTTACCTGATTATTTTTTGTCTGTTCTTTCTACACATGCCCTTAGCCTTGATGCAAATATATACAGACACATCTTATTTGTTTTTAAAACAGGCTATTTAACAGCTGAACATTATTGGACAGTATTGATTTATTATTGGACAATAGCTGATCAAACAAGCTATCGAAATATGATAGCTGTTTGGTAAACCAAAAGCATGATGGAGGCAATTTTCTGTGTAAGAGGCACTTTTGTGCCTCTCACACAGCTGTTCCAGTTTAATGTGTTGTCTCATGTAAACACTTTCAGGAAATTCCACCAAAAGATAATGTGAAAAGGCCTGCATGTCAAAAGAAAACTGCCAAATAGAAGGAAGAAAAATTCGCTCTGGTTATCCTTAGTTGTAATGATCATTTTGCTTCAACTATTACTTTTAGTTTAATGTCATACTCCACACCAAACATTGGCATTGAGTGTGACATCTGTGCTAAGTCCTGTTGGTACTGATTTTCAGTCCAGTTCTTGTGCCAGGGGCATGCAGGTTGTGGGCCCAAGACTACAGAGACTAATTAATAACAAAACATGAACTTTTTTTTGGGCAGAGCATTAGTCCAAATGGCAGCAGAAAACAAAGTGCATGGGAATATAAACAGAAGTACCAGAAACACACAGGGAAAGCCAGGCAGGAACACAGTACGACACAAAAAAGAAACACAAGCAGACTGACTATTTAAATAGATACACGAGGTAATCAGGGAGATGGGAAACAACAAGATGAGAGATACACCTGAAACAAATCCATGATGATGAGATAGGGGAAGTAAAACTAGACACAGAAGATGCAGGCTACCAAAATAAAATAGGAAATAATCAAAACGTGAAAACACCAAACACAGAGACTGAGACTTAACAATGGAGACACACAGGGGAAAAAAGATAAGCTGAAACTCCTGGAATCAAAATAAACAATCACTACAAACAGAGACAAGACTGCAAAAGGTGGCAAAACTAAACTAAGAAAACCTGAGAATCTAAACATGGCAAAACTAAGCAGGGAATATCAGCAAGGAAATGAAACACAGAATACTAAAAGTATAAATATTCAACAACAAACAGAACTTGAAAGTCCAAAACTCAAGATGCAGGGTTGAAAACTCGTGAAATCTTCAGAAATTTGGGAGACCTCAGCCTTTTTGCCCTGCTTCCTTTCCTTAAGAATGGCTTCTATGACAGATTATTTCTGATGAGGCTTCAGTGAGCAGCCTCTCAGGTCCTGTGTCAGATGCTGGATTTTCTTTTCTCTTTCTTAAAGACATTACTTTCACATACTATTCAAATGCTGTATATAGTTTTTTTTTGTTTGTTTGTTTTGTTTTGTTTGTTTTTTTTTAGTCCTACCACATGTTTTGTCGTCAACCTCTCTCTCTCTCCNGGGATATGCTGCGCATCATGCCAAGATCTGTCAAGCTTTTGGCCAATAGCTTTTTGGGAATCACCCAAACCTTTTTTGTCTTTGAATTATTCATCAGTCCATGTTAAGTGAATTAACAAATAGACAAACAAAAAAAAAAAACTCTGGAAATGGTCAAGTGCAAGAACTAGAATAAAAATAAGTTAAAAAGTAACAAATATCCACGGAGAAGGTTTGAACGATCTTCAGAAAGCCTGCAGACCTTTTGCTCAATACCAATAAAAAAATTATTAGGAAGTCTGGCCTTTGGAAGCAAAATATAAAGAAGTGAGGGTGTTCCTGGGTGGGGTGCTTGATCCTGGTGTGCACCAATGTATATTGAAGATTGGGGTGTCTGGCAAATTGGTTAGTTCACTCAAACCTGGTGGTGAAGGACCTGTCAATGTGAAAAAAAAAAAAAAAAAAAGGTTTTTCATGCACTGAATACAGGCCACAAAAGAAAACAAAGCAACAAAAAAACACATTGTTTTAGAGAATATAAACATAGTAATCCTTGTGGTACTAAAATCTGAATTTTGGTTTCAATCAGATGAAAACGTGCAGCTAATGAGATATTTCTCAAGTAAAAAGTTTCTGTTGGTGATGCTACAGAAAAAGATGAGGGAAAAAAAATCACTTTCATCCTTTATTTCATCCTTGCGGACAATGAAAGCACAACATTCGGCAGCAATTCACAGATGTTCAGATATTTCAGTCCTGACCACGGAGCGGTCCCCCTACCATAATTAATTAAAGTTTTAAAGATTAATTTAGTGATTACAAAATGATGCAGCATTCACCTTTAAAAAGGATATTCCAGATATAATGAAAGAGATTACATTTTAAACTGCACAATATAAATACAGAGGCTGGAACAATCTGCAGCACCAGCACTAACAAAGGAATTTGATTATAATCTGCCACATAAGAGACATTAATTAAAAAATAAATAAATAAATACAATTATTTAAAATAAAGAGACAATATTAGATCTCATCAGAACATGATTTAACTTCATGTTGCTATACTAAGAAGTTTTCAGCACATTTAAATAGCTTCTACAGTATCACGAAATGAAAAGAAAAAAGTAGCATTGGGCAATATATTGCAAGTCCCATCAATAAAAGTGAAACTTGATGTCATGAGTTGGACCTGCGTGTGTGTGTGTGTGTGTGTGTGTGTGTGTGCTCGTGTGTGTCCGTGTACGTGCACATGCTGGTGTTTCATGGTGTGTCTCTGTGTTTCCTTTAGTGTTAGCCAGGCTGACAGCCTTGTATTGTACCAGAGGGATTCACACTACAGAGGTCAGCAACTACTTTCACTCGTTCAGTGATGACGAGATTTTGCACTTAAGAGCATAACTCTCAGGTCTCACCAGGCAGTGCAGTGAAGATATTTTGAAAAGTCACTACATGACATTGTAGACATAGTGAGAAATTTTAATGAGAAAATGCTTCCTCATCTCCCTGGGTGATGACTCAGTGGTACTCAAAGCCACAAAAAGACTTGGAGAACAAAAGTATTGTTACCGATTTCTTTATGGGGAACAGCAGGTTTAATTTATTCCTTTATTTTTATTTTTTTGGTGTGTGTGTGATTTTTCACTTAATCTAGATATGAGCATACTGGGTCTTAGTAAGGTATAATCTTAAAAAAAAAAAAAAAAAAAAAGTGGCTATGCAAAGTGGGAGGAGGTCTGACTCACATGCACCATCTGTCCTTTTGGGTGAAGTCTCCTGGCCCAGAGGGGAATTTGCCCACAGACTCTGCAGTGCTTTCTGGTTCCTGGGCAGGGTTCAAATCAAAATGTGGCACATTTTGCGGTAGTGCCTGCTCTACAGGATGTCAACTATACCTGCAAGTGTTTTTAGGAATGTAACAGAAGCTGCCAAGGCACTACCAGAAAAGTCCATTCTCCTTCCGTTTTAATGAGGCCAGCCCACAAACAGACACATCACCTTCACTATCTCGGCACAAGGAAGCTCATTAGTATGTGCATAAAACATAAGGTGCAGGGAGATGTACAAATGGTGTGTGCTGTCCCTCCATCCAAGGTGGTATTATTATGTACATATAATTCCTTACTCAGCCAATATATTCCTTATATATTATTAAAATTTATAAACCTACTTTTTGGCAGTCCCTTTCACCTTCCACTCAGGTAGAAAGGGTCGTAGATTTTTGCTTTATGTGTTGAACACCGTGACAGCATAGTTACAATGAGCCAAAATTTGTTTGAATATCTTAACATTGCTTGTACTGTATGTCGGGTTGGCGCGCACATTCAGTCACCTCTTTTCACATTCATATTGTCCCAGTGCTGTAACCATAGAATTAATTCTCATTATCTATTAAACTCTGAAGGAACATTATTGAGTAAGAATATTACATTTAGCAACTCTGCTGCCTACTGCATGTCAGGGCTTTTTTTTTTCTTTGTTCGGTAAAAATGTCTAAATGGGGTGTTTCTTGGCATTTTCACACTACTGCCTGCATGATCTATATAAGCACTTTCTAGCCTGCCATGTATAGATTTTAGCATAGGTCGCTAGCACTACTTGGATCAAGTAAGAGAAAGATCATCAGCATGATTTATTATACAAGGATAATATTTTTATTTTGGGTCAGCAAGTTATAGCAGTGTGTGGCGAGGACACAACACAGCTAACTAACCCATCTTATTATTACTCTAACTCTTTTTAACTGTTTGAGCTATCTCACAAAGTCACACTGCTCCTGAAAATAGAAACCAGCGCTTCGTGATAATGTATGGTTTATTACAGTAATTACATGAGGCTGACCCGGTGTGTTCATTTTCATGAGAAGATGAAGTGTAGAACGCAGGTGTGCAAAAACACCTGGAAATGTTTAATGAAAACTGTAAAACCCAGTGTGACAGTGAGACACATGCACATTTTTTATGCTTACTTTTTGGTCCACTGTAATTGTTTGTTTGTTTTTACTTGTGGTTCTTGTTTTCATTTAAATGTTAGTGCCATATCTCCAGTGTTTCCATCTCTTTTTAGTGCCTCCATCCTCTTGTGATCCTCTCTCTGTCATCTTTAGTGTAGTCTTCATGTTTCAATGGCACTTGTCTTTTGGTTATTTCCTGATTTACTGTAAAAGTTAGTTTCTCTTTTTTATTCCCACCTGTTACTTGTCTCCCCTTTGCCCTTTACCCAGCTGTGTCTCTCTGTATGATCAGTCCCTAGGTATATATATATAGTACTGTCTCTTTGTACTTTGTCAGATCCTCCTGTTGAATTCTCAGTAGTATTCAATGTGCCGCCCCCTTGTTTAGTTTGTTCTGTCGTTCTGGATTATGTTCTCTTATGGACTTTGCTTTGTTAGATATTATATTTTATACAGAACCCAGTAGGACTAGGTGGTGTTGAATTTTTCTGTAAAAGCCCATGTTATTTTGCTATCTTCTAAGCCAGGGGTGGGCAACGCCAAGCCTCAATGGCCGATGTCCTGCAGGTTTTAGATGTGTTCCTGATCCAACACACCTGAATCACATATAGAAGTCATTATCAGGACTCTGGAGAACTTGACTGAATACTGAGTAGGTAATTCAGCCATTTGATTCAGGTGTTTTGGATCAGGGACACATCTAAAACCTGCAGGGCACTGGCCCTTGAGGCCTGGAATTGCTCACCCCTGTTCTAGGAATTAGGGTTGTGCTTGGGCTGTTTAGGTATGATGCCCCTGGACAATATAAGTACACAGGGTATCCGGACAGTACTCCAGATACCCTGCAACCAGGCTGCATCACTATCTTTCCCTTCTCTGCTATCTGTGCCATGAGAGCACACATACACAGAACCCAGGATGAAGTGTGCACTTCAGCTGAATTCACACAAAATATGACCAGCACCTTTCCTCATGGGTTGTGCAGAGGTATGGGCATGTTTACTTGTGCTTTAGAATCTAACCAGCCTTAGCGTTCAGAAAATAATGTTGTGTTTCTCTGATTCTGTGCTTTGTTTTCATCAGTACAGTTTCCTCATTCATTCTCTTGCTGTCTCAACCACCTCTGCTTTCTCTGTCTCTCACTGTCATTTCTTGAGGGACCGAGTTTGAAAGTTGTATTCATAACAGTACCATCTGTTGCTACACAATATACCTTTAAGCTCAATTTGTGTAACAGGATGTTCCTACACTGAAACAGATAAGAGCCTTCTCAAAACTTGCATCATTAACATGCTCATTTAAAGAATGAATAACAGCCATTGACCAAAAGTACATCACATGTACAGTACCGTACTTATTTTCTTTCACCTTGCCTTTTTTTTCTCCGTATGTGCAGATTTTTGCAGCCATGAAATTCACAGTCAATATTTATTGAACACTGGAGGGACATTATAGACTAAGCACATTAGCCACAGCAAATTTTCTCTGTGCTGCATGTCCAGTTCTGCTTCCTTCAGCTCACTACATTAATAACAGCGTTACACTTATAGCTTCACATCACATCCTGCATTACAGAGCAATTTCTTCAAATTCAGATTTATCAAGTATTTTTGTGTGCATATATCTGTGCGTGAGCGAGATCCTTGACTCTGTATTTCAGTCTATAAATTAATGTTCATGTTGCTTCCCATGTCACAGCTTCTGTTTATGTATACATGTGTACATGTCCATGTCCACAGTGGGACCAGATCTCCTCTTGACATGCCAGGGGGCAACTCGGGTGATAGGATACAATGCTGCTGTCGGCCATCATTCTGAGATAATGTCATAATAGGGGTGTGCGTGGTGGGGGTGAGACAGCTGGCAGCTTCGTTTCCTGTCAGCGCAAATTTTCTACTACATCAATAATGAGTTCCACAGCCCAGCCATGAGCGCTACGGCTCAGTAGCCACATGACTGTATTCTCATGTGTCCTCTTGTTCTCCCTCCTTTCTCCTGCTCCCTGTATTTCTCCCCCTCTTGTTCTTTTTATCGTTCCCAATTTGTATTTATTCTGTCATCTTAGTTTATATTTTTGCTCTGTCTTCACTGTGCTTTATTTGTGTTTCTCTGCACATCAATCTCCCTCTCCAACACAAAATTTGTTTGTAGTCATTTAATGACTTTATATGCTGAAAGAAGCATAAAAACAAGTGGGGTTTACTGTATCTCAAAACAATGATACAGTTCAAATATTAAAAGGGGTTTCTGGACTGCTTTCACTTTGTGTTTTGTAAATATAGTGATATAATGATGCTCCCATTAACCACACATGATGTGACCTATTCTTAAATGCTGCTATGAGATCCTTTAGTTATCTCTTAAGTAAAATAAAATATTACAAAGAATATCTAACAGCCTTTATAAGAGTAATTAATTTTTAAATATAAATTGTACTGCCAGAGGTGAAGGGAGCCATCAAGCTGAAGAAAGAGTCCTATCGGGTTTGGTTAGCCTGTGGGACTCCAAAGGCAGCTGACAGGTATCGGAAGGCCAAGCAGAATGCAGCTCGGGCAGTGGCCGAAGCAAAAACTCGGGTGTGGGAGGAGTTCTGTGAGGCTATGGAAAAAGACTTTCGGACGGCATCGAAGCGATTCTGGCAAACCGTCAGGCGACTCAGGAGGGGACAGCAGTGCTCCACTCGCACGGTTTATAGTGCGGGTGGGGTGCTGCTCACTTCAACTGAGGCTATAGTCGGACGGTGGAAGGAATACTTCGAGGACCTCCTGAATCCCACTGACACGCCTTCTGTAGTGGAAGCAGAGTTTGGGGACGAGGGAGATGACTTGACCATCACTGGGGGTGAGGTCACTGAGGCATTTAAACAACTCCTTGGTGGCAGGGCCCCTGGGGTGGACGAGATTCGCTCTGAGTTCCTGAAGGCTCTGGATGTTGTAGGGCTGTCTTGGTTGACACGCCTCTGCAACATCGCGTGGAGATCTGGGGCAATGCCATTAGATTGGCAGACCGGGATGGTGGTCCCCATCTTTAAGAAGGGAGACCGGAGGGTCTGCTCCAACTTTTGGGGGACCACACTCCTCAGCCTCCCCGGTAAGGTCTATGCCAGGGTGCTGGAAAGGAGGGTCCGTCCGTTAGTCGAACCTCGGATGCAGGAGGAACAATGCGGTTTTCGTCCTGGTCGCGGAACGCTGGACTAGCTCTTTACCCTCTCAAGGACATTCGAGTGTGCGTGGGAGTTTGCCCAACCAGTCTACATGTGCTTTTTGGACTTGGAGAAGGCATTCGACCATGTCCCTCGGGGTATCCTTTGCGAGGTCCTGCGGGAGTATGGGGTATCTGGCCCGTTGTTGCGGGCCATTCAGTCTCTGTACAACCGCAGTGAGAGCTTGGTCGGTATAGCCGGTAATAAGTCGGATTTGTTTCCTGTGGGTGTTGGACTCCGTCAGGGCTGCCCTTTGTGACCGATTCTGTTCATAATTTTTATGGACAGAATTTCTAGGCGTAGCAGGGTGGGGGAAGGCTTCTTCCTTGGTGGCCTCAGAGTCTCATCTCTGCTCTTTGCAGATGATGCGGTCCTGTTGGCTTTATCAGGGGGTGGCCTCCAGCTTGCAGTGGAACAGTTTGCAGCTGAGTGTGAAGCAGCCGGCATGAGAATCAGCACCTCTAAATCTGATGCCATGGTCCTCAGCCGGAAAACGGTGGCGTGCCCTCTCTGGCTCAGGAATGAGTTCTTGCCCCAAGTGGAGGAGTTCAAGTATCTCGGGGTCTTGTTCACGAGTGACGGGGGAAGGGAGCGGGAGATCGACAGATGGATCGGGGCTGCTTCTGCAGTGATGCGGACGCTGCACCGGTCTGTCGTGGTGAAGAGGAAGCTTAGTGTAAAAGCGAAGCTCTTGATTTACCGGTCAATCTACGTTCCTACCCTCACCTATGGTCACGAGCTTTGGGTAGTGACCGAAAGAATAAGATCGCGAATACAAGCGGCAGAAATGAGTTTCCTTCGAGGGGTGGCTGGCCTCTCCCTTAGAGATAAGGTGAGGAGTGCGGCCATCCGGGAGGGGCTCAGAGTAGAGCCGCTGCTCCTCCACATCGAAAGAAGCAAGTTGAGGTGGCTCGGGCATCTGATTAGGATGCCTCCTGGCCGCCTCTTGGGTGAGATGTTCCGGGCATGTCCCACTGGGAGGAGGCCCTGTGGTAGACCCAGGACATGCTGGAGAGATTACATCTCTCGGCTGGCCTGGGAACGCCTTGGGGTCCCTCCGGATGAGCTGGAGGAGGTGGCTGGGGAGAGGGAAGCCTGGGCTTCTCTGCTTAGGCTCCTGCCCCCGCGACCCGGCCCCGGATAAGCGGAAGAGAATGGATGGATGGATGGATGGATGGATGGATGGATGGATGGATGGATGGATAGATAAATTCTACTGCCTTTGGCACGCTTGTCCAATCTGCAATTTTCTTGATTTCCTGATCTAATTTAGTTTAATTTTCTCTAGCCTTGTTAAATATGAGCTACATAATAAAATACAGATATATTAAAAACAGCAACAACAAACAAACAAACCAAAAATGTTGTACAGCAAGAAACTAACATGCTCTCAAACTGTTTTAGAGAGTATTAATACACATTAATGGTAGGGCAGATGGTGAGCAAATATGACATATTACAGCATCAATAACTCTTTAGAATTACAGCCATTTTCATACATAGTCCCAGTGTTTAGATACTCAAAGGTAATTGGATAAACGAACATAATTTTAAATGTAAGGATTGTTTTAAGTACTTGGAGAAAATACTTTTGCATTCAGTGACTGCCTGAAGGCTACAACCCATGGATATTATCTATAACTGCAGGGTACCTATAACTTTCCTCTCTTAAAATGCTCTCAGGCCTTTACTCCAGCTGCGTCCAGTTATACTGTTTGTTTTTCTGCTTTCAGTTTTATCTTCAGTAATGTTCTATTAGATTGAGATCAGGTGACTGACCTGGCCACTGGAGAATATCCCATTGCTTTGCCTTTTGACACTCTTGGATTGCTTTTGCACTGCGCTTTGGGTCATTATCCATGTGCACTGTAAAGCACTATCTTGTCATTTTTGCAGTTTTTGGCTAAATCTGAGCACAGCACAGCCCTGTACACTTCACAGTTTACCCTGCTACTTCTATCAGTAGTCACATCATCAATGAACACTAGTGACTCACTTCCACTGGCAGCCATATCCATCCTATAATATTGCCTTGACCATGTTTGACAGATGATGTGGTATTCTTCAAATCATGATCCTGTCCTTCTCCATGCTTTTCTCTTCCCATCATTCTGGTACATGTTAATCTTGGTTTCATGTGTCCAAAGATAGATTTTATAGACCTGGGTAGGCTCTTTTTCTGACAAAGTATAATCTGGGATTTATGTCCAGTGTAACAACTGATTTGGACTTTGTTGTAAACCCTCTGTATTTCCATTAAGGACGCTATCTCTTGATTATAAACTTTGACAGTGATAGACCTATCTCCTTGAGAAATTTCTTGATTTGACTAAATATTGTGAAGAGTTCTTTTTTAGTTTTAGTTTTGTTTTTTTACATGGGCTTCTTAGGCTTTTGGTGTTGCTGAGCCTGACCAGTGCATTCCTGCTTCCTAAAACTATAGATTCTCGATTTTACCACAAAGTTCTTTTTTTTGTGTTTGTTTTTTTTTTCTATCGCTCTGATTGATTTGTTTTCGTTTTTGAGCCTATTGATGGCCTCTTTTACTTGCATAAACATTTCTTTTGTTCTCATACTGAAAGTTCCAGTGAAAAGCCACCAAATGCAAGTCAGCTCAAGATAGTTTATCTGGTTAAATTGCTATGGAATAATGAGGGAAAAGACCTCACCTGGTCATGGGATTGCTTGTCAGTCAATTGCCCAATTACTTCCAAACTGCTTAACATAGGGGAATATGTATAAAAATGGCTGTAAGTCCTGAACAGATAATAGAAGACTGCCATTTAACCCCTTGAATTAAAGCTAAAAGTCTGCTTTCTGCTCATATCTTGACTGATTTTAAATCTACTGTTGTGACGTACAGAAGCAGAGTTACAAAAAAATGTTTTACTGTCCAACTGAATTAATTAACTGTATTTACCAGACAGATGATCATACAAACAAGAATAATGCAAGAAATATTTTGTTCCATCTTTAGTCTTTCTCAGGAAAAATGGGATCCATTAAACTTCCAACCTGAACCCCCTAAAACAATCTAAGTCTAAGTCTAAGTCATTTTTTTCTAATATGAACACCTAATATCTTATATTAAATTCAGCAGTCTCTTGCTGTTGAAGAGCACCAAAGTAAGATTTGAACATTTACACTGACTTGCCATGCACAAACATTGTAATAATGACAGCTACTCAAAGAATGGCAAATCCTGTGACTTCAAACAGCGTTCTATTGCTACAAATGACAAGAATCATTGTGATGGAAAAGTAAAAAAAAAAAAAACTCCTAACAATTTTGCATATTTTCTTTCCAAGGCATTCAAGATAAACATCATTGTTTTGGCATCTACTGTGTCTAAGAATGTGTCTTCCAGCCTTACTGCCATTAAGGTACATTCAAAATTGGATTAACTTTAAATTTAAATTTGTGTAACACTGCAGTGATTTCACTTCATATAAATACTGTAACCCATTGTCTCGATGATGGATGAGAAAGTGAAAAACTGAAGATTAATTGAGTGGATTTTACATCAGGCACTTGCAAGAACTTTTTAACATGTGTCTGGAGGAATTGCCATGGAAACAGGCAGTTTAATACTCAGGACCTGACCATGCAATCAGACCACTTAGCAAGCAAGTTAGTGGGAGGTGATTCTGGGCTCCCTCCCTTCCCTGTAATTCAGTTACGACTAGCCTGTCATTTAGCTCAGGCAGACTGGCAGAGCTTTAAAAGTAAAGATGAAACTGCAATTACACTGGGAAAGATGCAGTAAAAAAAAAGCAAAAGCTTTCATGTCTACACCGACATGCATTAGCGAGGCTGAAAGAAGGGTCCTCAGTCTTTTGTTTATCCATATATCACAATGTGCTGCACTGTGAAGGTTTTAGATGCGATAAGACTCTTAACATCATCAGTAGACTGCATGTCATGTACACCAGCAAGCTGCACATCAAATAGAGCAAGTATCTGGCATTTGATAAGGAGCTGATTCAAACAAAGTGATATGTCTAGCTGACAGCAATCTGACACATTCTGTCCAGTTGATGGTATTTTTAGTTTGATTTTTTTTTTTTTTTGGTATCAGATTAGTCTTTGGAGCTTTTACTTTCCAGAATGGACCTTTATAACTTCTCACTGTATTTGTTTCAGCTAACTATGTATTTTTATTAATTTCAGTGTTTAGCCCATGGTTGTAGGCCATCATGTAGAATGCATTGTGATGTTAGAGATCAGATATAAGATCACACTTCTCAGTATTCCCTTAAACTAAAACTGGAACTCTGTAACATATTTATCTATTTTAAACCCAGATGTCAATTTCTTTACTTTTTTTCTAATACGTATAAACAATGAAGCCCAATGCAATTTTTTTTAGAATACCACTGTGGAAAGAACCAAGAACACAACCACTACATAAGGTCTAGAGCACATAGCTCCAAATTTCTGTCTCTGTTTTGTTATGAGTGCTGTTCATGCAGATTTGCACAGCAAAATGGATGTGGATAATGTTTTGTTTGGTAGTCAGGGCAGAGTTGGACAGTTATTTTACATCTGTTAGCTTTAAATTCTGTTGATGTACATCCCAGGATACAAATTAAGCCTGCCTGTTTGGTCTGTTTTTGTGTTTAGCTTAGGGTATGCCAATCTTTTAAATGTGAGTTGAACCTAATTTGGTTGGTCAGAAGAGAAAATGTAAGCCTAAAATCTACTATAACAGACAAGACACAATAAATGCCTATAAAGTATATTAATCTGCCATATTTTGGGAATTTTCAATTTGGCTGAATGAGTGCCTGAGTGTGCATTGGCAGGGTTGCTACTACTATCAGCAAAATGAACTAAAGACAAATGGCAAGCTAGCAAGCAACATTTATTTATATTGCGTTTTCCACAGACATGAGTTACAGACAGTCTGGTTTGGACTGACACAACTGGCTGGGAAAGTGTTGTAACTAAATCCATTGATATTTATGATGCTTCTTATCAGCACTATTGTTGTATGCAATATCTGGTAGATAGTCTTGTCAGATTTGTCCAAATTTCTTTGAGTGCCGAAAATTAAACCACGAGAACCACTTATCTCCCAGTTATAACATCTACAATACTATCAACTTGAAACTTTGATCACATCAAAAACATGCACATATGTACTTTCAGTATTTATTTGGTTTCAAGGTTCAGTTTTGAACTTTTCTCAGTATTCACATACAGTAAAACATTTTCCTGTATTTGAGCACAATTAAAAAAAGAAAAGATAAATTAACTTTCTATTTTCTATTTTTATAGTTATGAAGAACAGAGACAAAATACAAGCTGATATCAGCGTATTGTAGCAGTTTAAACTGTGGTAGGTGTACAGTGCCTGTAACTCAGCACCTCTTGCAGGTGTTTCAGAGTTTATCACTTCTCTTTCTTTGATGTTTACCCCGTGAAACCACTTCCAGGAGTCTATTTTTGCATATATAACATTAAAACTGGAACTAGTCTATAACCAGCAGCTCTTTGATTTTATTTAATGTTTTCAGGATGTGTTAGCTAAGGTTTCATTTTCATTAATTTATTTTTATTAACCCAATAAGCAGGAAAAAAAAACAAAAAACAGATTAGTTGATACATGTATCTTATGTCACATGGAAATTAAATATGGAACTATTTGTTCCTATAACCAGATTAGATGCGGTTAGATTTCTATTGTTAAACCTTAGTAATTTGGGCCAATTTCAATGTGTTTTTCCTTGAATAAACAAAGATAACAAAAATAATTATTTAGCTGATTTCACTATGTATCCGGAACCCCGAACAAACCAAGAAAAGGACAAAGTAAAAGTGGCAGTTACAGATGAGGGGGGAAAAATAAAATAAAATGAAGACAAAACAGAGATGTAGGATTGTGGCGAGAGACAGTGTCATGTAACCTGACAGTGCATGGAAACATATTGCTTTAGGCTTGGACAGATTGCTGGTCAAAAGGGACCGGACAGGGGTATTTTGTTGTTAAAAAAATCCTGTCAGGTTTAGATTCTCCCTAGACCAGCCTATTCTGGTTGTGGAACATCTCATCTGTTAACAGCAGTGCTTTGAAATCTTGTAGCAGCCCTGCGTACAATTCCTAAGGTTGTACATGAGTCATTTTATGGTTTGAAACTGAGACTGTAACTGTAGTACTTTTTTTTTAAGTGATGTGAGCTTCAGAGGATGTGCACTAAAATGTGTGCTTTTGTTTCAGATATGAATTTTTACAGGCATAATGTACAATAATGTAATTTTTTTATTACACATCTATTACATTTTACATAATATCTTATATATATATATATATATATATATATATATATTATATAGTTGCTCCATTACAATAGTAATCAGCCAGTACCCACCTGATGAAATATTTATCAGGGATTTGGGGATTCAGGCTGTTTTAATTACCAATAGTTAAACAGGCAGCATACAAACACCATCAGTTCTGCCATTCTCTGTTTGCTTGCTGTTGCATAGAGCAACGTGTTTTGCAATGTTACCGTACATCACAATTTGAAGACAATTACAAACTTCTTGGTTTTTGTCCTCAATAAAATGTCAGAGAGCCTTCCCAGCCAAAAGCTTGGCTTTCTTTAAGTTTTAGTTGCCTGTGATGCCTCATGGCAGAGCAGGCCTAAGCCATGTAAAATAATTCGTTTTCAAAGACTTTACACTCTTGACCATGTGACAGCAGTTTTCAATAAACTTTTGATTCGTATTAGAGGAGAAAGAAAAGAAGACAGAAAAACAAACAAACAAACAAACAAAAAAACAGTTTGTCCACCTTCAGGACAGACGTGTTGGGTCTAACATGTGGGCAAAAGTACCAGTATATTTACAATAAATAACTAATAAAGTAGCTAATAATGCACAATGAAAGTTCCAATATACTAACAAAAACTGCAGCAGAACACTAACACTGTGTAAGCCTGACTGCTGTTGGCAAAGTTGGAGGAAAAAAAAAGAATGAGGTGCAAAGATGTAAGGAATGATGACAAATGATTGATGGAAGCCTTTTTTTAAAAATAATGTTGAAGCATATAGAGGCAAACATAGCTAGATACAGATGTATTATGTTTTTTATTTTTTTGTCTGTCAAAGTAAATGAAGAGGGGTAAAACAGACACCAAACTGCTCATTTTGTTAAACAATGATGAAGTGATCAAAGAGTTTTTTTGTGACAAATTCTTCCAATTCCAGATGATGTTTCAGTTTCAATTGTTCTGTTTGTTATTAAAATTGAGCCTAGAGATGTTATATTCTCAAAGGAACTGTCAGGTCAGAGTTTCTCAGTGGAAAGGTTTTCTCTCTCCCAAGAGATTTTCTGCTGCGAGTGTATGCAAAACTGTCCCCTCAGGGACTGCCTGTAACGACATGGATTTCCCTGCTATTACTTAAGCCCCACGGCTAATTACCTATTCAAATGAAAACATATGCCTCTTCATTAATTCAACATTCCCATATCTATCCTAATTACTGCTAAATAAGTTATTGTTATTGCTTTGATTTATGTTACTGGCTGTGACATATGATCTGAATGCATTGGCCCTGAAGGAGTGGAAACTAAAGTGTACCCCCCACCCCACCCCCACCTCTTTTCTGAAGAGAACTCAGATAGGTTCCACCACCCCTACAGCCCAGGGTTAAAGTGGAATTTGGCAGAGGGTGAACCCTAAGATGAGATGTAGCAGTGCAGTGTGGGGAAAAGAAAATTAAGTCACATAATTTGTTTTGTGTGTGTGTGTGTGTGTGTGTGTGTGTGTGTGTGTGTGTGTGTGTGTGTGTGTGTGTGTGTGTGGACTATGATCAGCTGACCTCTGCTACTCCAGTGCTCACTGTTCTTTGTAGATAAATAGGTATAGGTAAATAAATATAAATTGATGTCTGATATCTATAACCTACTAACAGTACCCTAGTAACCAGTCCAACATGGTGCATCACTGTAAACTCTATCACAATACTGCAAACTTTAGCCTGCACTGAAGTGCCTGATATTTTTATGCAACCTTTCAATATTTTTACATTTCACAAAAACGCAATTCAGTAATACATCATATATAGATTCTACATTATCATTTAAGAATCATGTTAAAAATATATATCTTAAATCATTAAATTTAACTTATACAATTAAATTTAATGATTGTATAAGTTAAATTTAACTTATACAATTTTAAGCAAATCAGATCATCACTGCCGGAAAATGCAGCTAAAATGTTTCTTTATTCTATTTTTTCTCATATGGGTTACTGTTTTACTAACTGGTCATTGACAAGCAGTACTATTTTAAAACCAATAGAATCTTTATTTAAGAAGTCTTTAAAAGTGTTAGATAGAAAGCCTCTCT
>JASGAU010407947.1:2669-16830 GCA_030220045.1 Australoheros facetus
CATTTATTCCAAACATTAATTTCATTGCACTATCAAAGCTGTTTCAGGGTTGTGGAATGAAGGAAGAGCAGGAACAAATTGCTTTCAAGTTCTACAGAGCATTCCCCGTGGATGGCACAGACTGGGACGCCTCTCCCTCTAATTAAATCCCCACTGTTGTATTTAAAAGCATAAGATGTAATTAGAACATTTAGTTTCATTTAAAAACACTTGAATTTTTCCCTCCTACACGCCACAGTTTAATTATATTCAGCATATCGGGGAGTCCTGGCAAGAACAGAGTTGCTATAGAGATGACCATGGCTGAGCCGTGCTTGGAAATCCTTCAGACTGGTGTGCATTTACATGGTGAAGTCACACACACACACACACACACACACACACACACACACACACACACACACAAAGAAGCAAAACTGCACACAAGCACAAGGAAATAACTACCTCTTTATCATTTTTTGCTGTATATACATGTAAATATGCAAACACATGTATATACAGCCACAAGCTCAGGCAGCCAGCACCTCCACTGAGCAGAAACAAACAAGCACATTATTCAATCAGGTGTCAGCCTTCTGCACAGATACAGACCACAGGAGACGCACCTTTATCACTGGGAGCAGAAGCCACCCCCACTCTTCCTTCTCTCTCCTTGTCTGTAGAAACCTCCCTGCCTCCTTCATTGCCTCTCGGCAACCCAGAGCAGCTCTCGGCATCCCGGAGCAGCAGATGGTGCCATAGGTGTCTTCTTCACTCTCCTCCTTGGTGTCTTGATTGGGGCTTTGAAGCGAGCACAGCAGGAATCAATGGCAATGTGATGCCCACTGTCACACTCATTAGGTATCCTGTTCTGGTGAAAGAATGGATGGCATTGCTGGTCTTCAATACAAATAATTTCCCCTAAATATAGAACAAGACCTGGATACCTCACAATCATACTCTCACACACTTGCTTTTTTGGCCCATTTGCCTTCCAATCTCTGTAGGCTATGACCTGAGTTAATAACTGTAATAAGTGACAGGATTTTTGTAGATGCCAGCTGTGGCACAGTTAAGATTCACTGCTGAAAAGCATTTTTTTTAAAAGCCATGCCATGATTTACTCTCTGCTTTATAAATCAATAGCTATAATACTGACGCATTGGCAGCTGGTAGAAGAGTGGTCACAGATATTATGGAGAAGGTTTTTTGTCATGCAAGAATATACAACACTCTGGTGTCTTATTATGCACAGCTTAGACATGGGTGCTTAACATTTGGTGAACAGAAATAGCATCAAACAACTCTTTCCACAATAACTCTGAGCACAACACTGATCTAAAAAGGTCTAACAAAGACTGGCATACTTGGTTAAATGAACAAAAATAATTTTTTTTTTTTAAAGCAAATAAGTGAACAATGTTCACATAAAATCTATTGACTGAATCAAAGGAAAAACAAAGCTTTTGTTTGATGAAGCTGCACAACTGAGCATTTTTCACTGTAAATTTAGAAGCACAAAATCAAAACCAAGCTGATTGGGGTTAAAGAAGCTTGTGCTGTGTGTTGAGTTTTTACTTAATGCAAGCTTGAGGAAAAATTGCTTTAAATGTTTGTTAGCGAGCTGCAAGCGGGATGTTTCATGGTCAGTGCTAGGCAGTATCACAATAATTTGATGACTGTGTTTATGTTTTCAGTAATCGGTAGCCTTAAGGACTACAATTTAAAATTCGATTATTACATTGCAGTTACTAATTCCAGTAAGACTCCTGCTGCTCTGGCATTTTGTGAGTGTATTTGATGTCTCACTGGGAACTGAGTAGGCACAACAGCACTGGTTTTTACCCATATTTAAACAACACCCATCAGCCTCCTTCTCTAGGACAGGCCACTTTTCAGTCTTCTGACAAATTTGGCCATTTGAAACAACTGTAAATACTTTTGATTTTCAACAAGGTTAGGCAACTCAATCTGGCCCATGACAGGCAGCATTATGCTGAGGGATCTTGAGGGGCTTGACTGCAGTGAGCCTGCACTGCTATTTCAAATTTTCATAAGCGGCACATGTCAGACAACTGGCAAGAATTAGGCTAATTTAAATGTCCATATAGCATTTAGGTGGATTTTACTTTTATGTAAGCAATATTTTCAGTGTTATCCACGTCGGTACGGCCCTGAGGAAAAGTGTTGCCCAACTCTATGATATAGTATAACTTGATCCACTCTGTATTGTTGTTATAACACTGCAGACAACTCAATGGAGTGTCCCTAAAGAGGCTTATGAGTACAAAATATGATATTTCGGACCTCTTTTTTTATTTAAATTTCACTGATTATTAACAAACATTAAACTTTATGAAGTTTTGCTGGTATTTTGAGTATTTTGGCATCACATGAATTATGGCTTCCCAATTTAAAAGATAAATCAAGTGTAATGGGCAAACAATTTCTAGTCCACAATAATCCGTCCTTTAATTGTAATGATTGTACACAGCAGGGAGGATATGCATCAAAGGACTGCTGGGGATCATTCGCCTTATTAGTGAATAAATCAGAAGCCATTTAGTGGCAATAACGATGAGAAAACCTACTCGTGTTTTAAGGGAGCATCACCTGACTCAAACAGCTGTGTGCAGTGATGATGAGAGTTATGCTGAGGAATCCACAGCTACTGTAAGTCCCTGCAGTATCTCACACACATCTATAGCTCTCCCCTCAGTGGCTGATTCAAATAAACTTCAGTCCTCCACGCGGCCTGTCACAACAATTCTGCCCTCTTCGCTACAGGCAGAACATTTCAGTTACCTCTCGCCCCCACAACTAACATAAGAGTGAGTTCTTTTCTCTTCTAACCCAGCTGGTCTCTCACTTTATATAGCAATTATCCACTTTATCTGCATTCACAAAATGATATTCAGGGAGCGAGCAATTATTCTTTTTAAGTGATCTATGGCATGATCTGCCTTTCAAATCATGCTAGAGGAATAGCAGAGCTAAAAACTGCATGCTAATATTCCCACCATCTTATTATCCCTGCATGCTTTCTACTTTGCAGTAACACAAAATATAGCTTTGGCTAATGTTTTGCATGTGTTTAGACACAATAAGCTACTTTTTTTATTACCTACACCTGTTCAACTTCTTGTTAACACAGATATCTAATCAGCCAATCACATGGCAGCAACTCAGAATGGAGAAGAAAGGTGATTTAAGGGACTTTGAACTTGGCATGTGTCAGACGTGCTGCTCTGAGTATTTCACAAACTGCTGATCTTGAATTTTCCTGCACAAGCATCTCTAGGTTTTACAGAGAATGATCAGAAAAAGAGAACAAATCCAGTGAGAGGCAGTTCTCTGGGTGAAAAAGCCTTGTTGATGTCAGAGGTCAGAGGAGAATGGTCAGAATGCTACGGGCTGATAGGACGGCAACAGTTACTCAAATAACCACTTGTTACAACCACACTATGCAGAAGAGCATCTCTGAATGCACAGCACATCCAACCTTGAAGCAGACGGGCTTTGTGGCAGAGAACCACACCGGTGGGGGATATTTGCTTGGCACACTTTGGGCCCTCTAAGTACCAATTCACACTGGTGAAACACCACAGCCTATCTGTGTATTGTTTCTGACTGTGTCCATCCTTTTATAACCACAGTGTACCCATCTCCTGATGGCATCCAGCAGGTTAACCCATCATGTCACAAAGCTCAGATCATCACAAACTGGTTTCTTGTACATGACAATGAGTTCATTGTACTCATATGGCTTCCACAGTCACAAGATCTCAATAAATAGAGCCAACCTGTACTAGCAAAATGTACCTAATAAAGTGTCCAGTAAGTGTATATACTGTGTAATATTGCCCAGTACCTCCCACACACTTGTGCAGATACTTGAACATTATCTGACCCCCTTTCTTGCACACCTACCAGTGTTGGGATTGTAATTGCTACAACTGCAATTGATAAGTCAACATCCACTACAGGTGTGTAGAGGTGAGGGAGTCATTACAAACTCCCTTTTTCCGTTCTTTACACAGGTCTCTCTTCTCACTTTATGTAAAGAACTCCGTGCAACACTAGGAAAAATTAATAAATAAAGCACAAGGCTGTTCCCCTACATGATTATCGAATCTTACCCTGCTCTCAAATGTGGGTGTTTAGAAAACCTTTAAACATGTGTGTCTTCCCACGTAGTTGGACAGCAAATTAGTTGATCAAACTAGTTCTCTTTGAGTACATCCGTGCCTTGAGACATGCCTTGCTGCCTCTGAGCTTAGAGATCTGACATTCACCCCCTCATTCCCACCCGTGGCCCTCTCTGTGTGTCTTAAGACTTAAGATAGATAAGGGAGTGAAAAGGGGGATGTTAACAGGTTTAACACTCAGATGAGTGCAGCATGAGGCCTGACAGGATCACGAAAACACAAGAAGGTGTTTGTTTGAGTGAGCGTGCATGTACACAGGCAACCTCTTAGGATAGCTGCGTGTCCGTGTTTTAAGTTTGTGTGTTTGCATCTATGAATATCTACATGGGTAAAAAGTGTCCAGAGGAGCTGTGAGAGCAAGTTATGGTGCGATGTCAGGTCTAATTACCCAGCCTTGCCTAAGGCTAATTTATCACAGACCACTGGGAGGAGGAAATGGGGGATGAAAAGGCCACATGGGAAGCACTCACCACAATCGAAGCTTCATCTCTACAGTTTTCTACCCAGGAAAGCGACAAGACTTTGATAAGGGCACACGCACCCCCTCCATGACCTTGCATCACCCTTCTCCTGTTCCTTCATGCCTCCCAATACTCAACACCTACTTCAAGCACTTACGTGAAGACTAATCAAGAAAAAAAGGTTTTTTTTGAGAAGAAAAAAAAAAAAGCTAAGGTTAACAGAAAGCTTCTTACCATAATGGTAAAGTGCTTGTCACCAAGATATGTGATTAGAAAGGCTAAGAAAAACAAATTCACACTGGCATCCCAAATTATTCAGTTTTTAAAGCTCATCAGGATGGTTATTATTAGTGAGCAGTATGGCTGATTGCTAACAGGTTAAGTACAATGCTTAATAATCAGAACCAGAAAAAAAAAGGTTTGAGCTCATTCAATTACAGCCACTCTGACAAAGGCTTGTTCTAAAAGCAACTAAATGAACAAAAGAGGTGTCACTGTGCCATTCTGAACCACAATTGAAGTAAAAGGGGGGAAAAGAGCCAGCTTCTTAAAACTGAGATGCGTGTGCATTTCTGAGTTGTGGGTTAAAAATCTCAAATACTGCAGCCAAGAGCTCATTCTGCTATTGTATTCACTGGGAATACAAATACTTAAATAACACCTTTCTCTCTGACAGTTTTCATTTCATTCACTGCCCAAGAACTGCATGTTGGGTCAAGCAGTTCATTCTCGACTGTGCTCCACCTCCTCTACACCGTGTTGAAAGGATGTGTTGTGCATTCCTTTGCTTCATACAAAAACACTGATTCTGCCTATTTTGTTATTTCTTGACATATCCACTATGGATATTACAGGCTTATAAAAAAACAATTCTCTGTGTTATACAGTTTGTCATATATAAACACAAAAGGAATGGGATATAAAAGAGATGCACCAGACACCACTAAATGAAATTTAATTTGCAGCTGCAGTGCAGGGGACGACCTTTAAATTTTACGAGACTCGGTGATAGTAGCAACACCGCTCTCTCTTGTGGCTGTCAGACAAAGGTGTGGATGGAGGCGCACTAGTGTCAGTGCATGAAAGGTGTTCAGGGGTTGAAAATCACATGCGACATGATTAAAGTCTTCAGTGGGTTTTTTGGCCTGAAGAAAAAAAAAGACAAATACACTTGTGCACGGTATGGGCAATTTCTCGAGGACAATGCCTGGCTACATCGTTGGTCTAAATAATACAAATGCTATTAAATACTAATAATAAATAAATGTAAGGTATAATTTTTTAGAGAAACGTGAACATAGTCATTTTTTAAAAGTTATTTGTGTTAAAATGGCAGATTAGAGATATGGGATTTTTTTGTTTTCTTGAATTTGGTTGAAGGACACCTGTGGAATTTGGAATTTCAATCAATCCACTTTCTCAATTTTCTTGTTCAGGTTTGCAGCAGCAAAGACGGGAGTCAAACATCTAAACAGCAATGTCCCAACTAAGAGGTTAGCTGGGAATACTAATGCCATAGCTGTAGATAATGAAATGTAGACTGTAATCAAATGGATAAGGTGAAAATCTGCCTATAATGCAATAAAAATGTTGAGTGAATAATGTAAAGCTCTTTTGTGCATGCTGTGAAAAGTTATATTTTATTCAGATTGTTACATCATTAGTTTAGAATGAAATGTTCTTTGTTCAAAAATGCAATAACCCAACACATAGAGCAATAATAAATTCAAGTCTTTAAAAGCTTTAAGTCAGTTTAAAACAAATCCACCACCCCTCAATTATCTTAATTTTTTTTCTCTGTGTGTTTGATGTGTTTTAAATAAAGAAATAAAGCACACCTTCTCAGTGTTCACTTATCTAATTTTAATGCAAAAAATATATATATATAAGATGCCAGCAGAACCTTGAACAGACGGAATAACTGTATAATTTATATGATAATCTATTGAACGGTAAGCATTATGGTGGTAAAGAAAGAAGGCCTCATTTATAAGTCCTGTCTTACTAAGCCACTTTGCTATCACCGACTTAAAGGGTCATTTTGTGTGGACTTGGCATGTTTCTGCCACAGAAAAAGAAAGTGCCATCCATGTGTCAATTTTAATTTGATAACTCAAAATTTCAAGATACTCAGTAACTCAAAGTTTTGAGATAATGACCCAAAACATTTTAGACAATAACTCAAAATTATTATTATGAATTTTGAAATAATAACTCAAAATTTTGACTCACCTCTGCCTGGCAATATTTTTTTTTTTTTTCCCCTCTCCAGTGGCAGAAACAAGCTTCCATGCCAAAGACATGCATGCTTGCTTTATTGATGTTTTTAAATTACCTGTAGGTGTGTATGCGAGCATGAATGATTGCCGTCTCTCTATCCAGGCTGTACCTCCCCAGCATACACCCATGGTTAAGAAAACACATCTAAACCACCAGCAACGTGTCACCTTTAACCTCTAAAGTGTTTAGAGTGCCATAGTCACACTGCAGATTATCCTAATTATATCTGGAGGAGAACTGTATTTCCAGAAGAAATCAGAGCTTCTGCTAACATGAAGCTAAAAAGGAGAGATTCTGTATATCACCAAACTGAGCACTGTTAGAGCTTGTGGCTCTGACTTGATATTCTGTCCATTAATATCACAAGAGGAAAGCCACAATGGAGTCATTTTAGTGATAAAAGGCAAACATGTCATTAAATCAGCCAAATTAAGAATTTTCCATGACCCATGACAGTCTGAGAGTGGGAGGAAAGGTCTGCACAAGTGTTCTACATGAAATAATGAAATTAGCATTTTTCTAGCTGAATCTGAATTGGAAAACTGGCTGGAGTCCATCAACTATCAGCCCTGTGGCATCAGCTTTTCAATAGAGATTTCAGAGGGTGATTCCAGTCAAATGGCACAGTTCCTGGAGAGATGCATAATTTTCTTCCACAAGTGCACATAATTGCCACCTTCCATGACCTGTTCTTTTCTCAAGTTGTTTGAGTATCTGATAGAGTCACAAAAGCCATAGTTTTTATTTTATTTTATATATATCTTTTTCTTTTTTACACTGACCAACAGAAAATTTGTATCAGATATCATTGTTAAACAAAAACTAATACAAACAAATTTAAAATATAAACAGAACATACAAAATATTTGATATTTGTGATACATTGAAGCATCATTTCCAGCAGGTCTATAACTTGGTTGCATGAAAAATTTAAAAGCTGAATACCAACTACAGCCTTATTCTTCATTTTGCTGCATTCATTTCTACAAAATCCTCCCTCCACCAGACTGTGAGATATAGATCCAAATATCCAAATAACAATTTCCATAATAATGGAAAGTGGCATTGTGTTTTTCAGCTGTTCTCTGAAGTGTAAAACTAATCCAAATGTAATTAAAAGTTTATAAATGTGTATGCTGAGTGTAATAATAACTAACACTGTCAACTGTGGAACTTATTTTAATTTCTCCTCCCGGATGTCCTTATTTTAAACTTTATCTTTCACCTGGACTGCCTCAGGCTTCCCATGATGCATTTGAGCTTCCACATGACAACATTTGCAAACTCCCAACTGCATTTTAGTCTAACGAGGCTCAGCGCGCGCAGTCCCACGGGCAGAACCCAACACAGTCTCATCACCTCAGCAGCATAATTCCAGGGTTGTCCCTCTGTCTTTTCTTTGTATCCTTTTCTTTCTTTTGTTGTTCTCTCTCTACAGATTAAATACTAACCCTTACTCAAAATGATGAAGAAAAAAAAAAAAAAGACACAAGCCGGATTCTTTGAATTTTCTCTCAGAACCATATTAAAGAGCTAGAATGAAACAAGCCTCACCAAATCTCTTGTGTTTTGAATAACTGCATGAAAGAGTATAGGGATAAGGACTGTCAGTCTGAATTCCAGAGATAAGTTTTGATGTTAAGGCTGTATCTATGGAAGACGAAATCAGGCTCCGGAGTACACAGCAAAGACAAGTCTGGCATTCAGAATAATTGCAGTCAAGACAGCCTTAGATAAACAGTCAGTTCCAATGGGGGTCAGTGTCCTTCTAGCTCAGCACCTGCTTCAGCCTGTCATCTATCCATCTATCTGCAGCCCCGCAGTACTCAGCTGATTAAACACTGGTGATTGATCTATGCAGCAATCTAAAGTTTGTGTCTTTTATTTTTCAGGCTCATTTGCATATAGACTGAGCTCTAAGAACAAATGACTCTTTGAAGCACTCGCTTAGTTCCTCCGATCTATTAGACAGAGAGTGGAAACTTTGAATACTTAACCACTAACTGGGCTGAAATTATTGCTTTACCGCCTCACAAGAAGAAGCTCCTGGGCCAGGTCAAACTGTATGGCAGTCTCAGTTTGCATTTCTTATGGATGCTCAAGTTCCTTGTACAAGGCAAGATGAAACAGTTATACATATGCAGCACATATCATCATTTAACATCTTTTGTATAAGACTTGGCAACTAGAAAGTAGAATAACTGACATGAACTTAATTAAATAACAAGTAAAAGTCAAACAGCAGAAAAAGGACTTATTGGTTATTATGTGATCTAAAGACAGACTTGCTTTGTAATTAAAAGTTAAAAGGTTAGTAATAAGTACATCGAGTGTCACATTTTCTGAAATTTTATTATGGATCTGCGCAGTATCATAGCTTAAAAAAAGCTACCTTGTGTCTTTATTTGATTGTAAGAACAGTTATTAGACTTGTGGCAGTGGATTTATGCAGCAGCTGAAGATAAGAGATGGATTTCTATACCGATTTACTAATAAAACTGTTTCAATCCAGTTCTCTGAAAGACTCAGAGTGCAAGATTTTCAGAAATCAATGTGATAAATGTAACTTTTGTTTGGACTTGAACAGCTTTTCAAACGAGTTGCAACTGAATAGAAGCTTTCAAAACCTGAGCAAAGCTCATGACACCACTTTAACCTGGACAAATCCAAGGATGCATTTTTGTCTTCAGTTTTTCTCTGTCATTCTTTGCCGCTTCATTTCTTTTTGAGGTGATGAAGTAGGCTGACTTTGTGGTTACACAGTGTGACAGTTTTCAAATGCGCCCATTTGCGTTCTTGTGGAATGTTGGGTGAGAGGATGAATACCGCATATCTGTCTGTCAAGTGTCAAGGTACCTCGAAAAAGTGTTACCGCTTTAATAAAAACATTTTAAGTGTCGCTACTCAGCATTTATAAAAAGTAGATGGGTATTTTAAGGACAAGTTACTGTGTATAAAACAAGAATGTATGGTACTGTGGTACTGTCACCCCTCATTTCTCAATATGTTGTGAAGAAAATGGGAACTACGCAATATACTTAAATGTGCATGTGCATGCATGGACATACAATATATTAGGCAAAAGTAGAGTTTCTGTTTTCTAATTTCTTTAAGTGGTCTTCAAGAATAGTTCTCCAGGCTTCTTGAAGGACATTCAAAGCTCTTCTTTGGATGTTGGCTGCCTTTTATTCTGTTCTCTGTCAAGATGATCCCACACTGCTGACTGATAGCATTCTACTGTGTGTTTTTCTATCCAGGTATTCTTTTGGCAGTCTATTTGGCATCATTGTTGTGCTCTGCATTCATCATTCCATCAATTTTGACAAGATCCTCAATGCCACTGGCTAAAATGCAGCCCCAAACCGTGACAGAACCTCCACCATGTTTTACAGATAGCTGTAGACACTCACAGTTGAACCTCTCTCCTAACACCCTCTGTACATATTTATGACAATTTGAACCAAAAATGTCAAATTTGGATTCATTACTCATTTGACCTGATTTTCAGTCCAGTTCTTGAGTAATTTGGCATCCCTCAGCCTTTCCTCCCTGTTTCTCTTCCTTAAGAATGGCTTCTTGACAGTCACATTTCTACTGTGACCATTTCTGACGGGGCTTCAGCAAACAGTAACTGGATCAACTGCAGGGCCAGGTGCACTTCTCAGGTCCTGAGTCAGGTGTTTGTGGAATTTTTTCCTATTTCTTAAGGGCATGACTTTCAGATGCTGTTCATCTGCTGTAGATAGTTTTTTTTTTTAGGCCTGCCATCTCTTCTTTTGTCCTTCACCTGTCCAGATTCCTCTAATTTTTTAAGAAGACACCATACAGCACGCCAAGATATGCCGAGTTTTCTGCTAACAGCTCTTTGGGAATACATTTGTTGGTGCAAAAATACTATTTTATGCCTGTCAAAGTGTTTAATCTTTGGCATTTTGCATTGACTCAACTAAAGAAATGGGAACAAATGTGATTTTTACAACAGTGCCTAACAATACAATTTATTTGCTATGTTGTCTGTTATATGTAGACACAACAATGGCTCATCCCTTGAGTTTGGTGCCTTTTTAGGATTGAATGATTCATTGGTCAGTGTTAAGTGGCTTAAAAAAAAGGGGAGAAAAAAAAAACATGTCCAAAGAAACACTTTGATAGATCTTCAGAAAGTCTGGAGAACTATTGCTCAAGATCTCTTTTAAAAACATTACAAGAAAGTCTGGCTCCTTGGAAGCAAAATAAAGAAATGAGGGTTGGCTCAAGACTTTCGCACAATATTGCAATATTGCAAGCAGCTATACAGACATTAGAAATGTTTTTGAAGTGCACTACCACATTGCAAATTAGTATAATTCATAATAAATAGAGGACCTAATGTAAAATGTCACAGCCTGGTTAAGCATAACATGACTGACAGCAGGGTGAATTCGGCTCTTTAGTGAGTGCTTAGAGAACATTTAAGGACACCATAACTAAAGAGTGTAAGTTACACGAGATAAAACATGCTGCTGTGCTCTTCTAACAAAGAAGCAGCAGCATTGTTTCATCGCCCCTCACCCCTCAAAAAACTCCTTTAAAAAAAAAAAAACCACACCTTGTCTGCACTTTGCTGTGCCTTATTTTGTTTTGTTCATAAAAACATTACCATTGTATGTGATTCATAAGAGCAAAAAATCTTCTTTTTTAGTTAAATATAAACTGCAGCAGCCCTGTTTTAGAAAAGTTTTTGGAAATTATTTTCTAGTCCAAAAACTTCTCTCATAGCATGCATTCTTCAAATCCAATTTCCTCCAAAGTGTAACCAACGCATTTTCTATCATAAGCCAAGGCTTAAAAGAAAACCCACACATACACACACACACACACCTCTCTCACTGAGGTGGCTACATAATTACCAGAGACTGTGGAGTGTTTTCCGACCGCGCCATGTAATTTCAATCAGTGATGACAAATTGTTGCATAACTCACTCAGATTAATAAGTTAATCACTCCAGTGAGTAAAAGCAGTCTGAGGGGAGTTTGTTTAGACCGCATACAAATATTTGAAAAATGAAAATTAGCTTGCAGATATTTCTTCCGACTTCAACGGTCTCAAACTTAAAGATAGTGAATATATTTTTAATATTTAATCATATATTCCGCAGCCTACATCTCTGAAGAAGTAATCTTCTGTAAGTTTATCTAGAATTTAATTTAAGTTGTCCAGCAAACCTTCTTTGTTCATTCTGCCTCTTCATGCTGGAATTAATTCTGGGGTGAAATTTTTGTATAAATTTCAGATTTAAAAGTCTACAAAGCAGTCAGAATCTCCCTAAAGTGCAGAGTATTTTAGCAGCCACGCGTTTGAGGGGTTTTTTAGTGGTAATCTCGGTGTTACATAACTAATAAAGGTGATAGTTGATCTGAAGGTTATAAAGTACAGCAACTACACCTGAGCAGAAATGCAACTGCAAACTACAACCTGCTTTGATAATTATTGGATCCACCCTTACCCTTTTCTTTCATTTACTTACATCTGACTCCACCAGCGCATGTACATTTTTCCTGCGCGTCGGACACTCCAGGTAAGTATGAGGTAAAACAGGTACTTGAAGCTTTGAAATAGTTATTCTTACTCTATGAGGAATTTAATTATTTCAGCTTTGTTTCTGGTGCATGGCTGTCTCTGGCCCTTCCACACCAGTCTAAGTCACCTGATGTCCACCCACCTGCTCATCTGTTCCTCATTCCCCAATCACCCCCTTCAGTATTTTTACCAGCCATTTCCACCTGCTCCCTGCCACATCGCCACATTGTCAATGATGCCAGCTTGTCATAACGCTCTAGTCTTCCTGCCTGTAACCTGTTCCTGTTCCCACCTTTTCCTGTCGTCCTTCCTGTGTTATGACCTAGTTGCCTCCCTCACCAGACTAAGGTTTTACTTCTTTGAACGGTTTCTCACTTCTTCTTTATTTATTTTTTTTTTTAATGGCAGTTCAAATAAGCAAGTCCACCTACCTCTTTTTCCTTAACAAGCACAGTTAAACCCTCTGTTCTGCTGCCTTTACTGACACCTGTGGCAATTTCTAAGAAATCACGTTTCGTCGTTTTAGTGTGGCTGACAGGACAAACCGCTAACCATAAGTCTTCGCCATTGTAGACATGAGAAAAGGTTGGGCAGAGATGTGAATTCAAGCAGTAAGAAATTCAAAATGACTGTCGCTGACAGCAAAATGCACCACAACTGCTGAGTTACACCAGAATTTAATCTTTTATTGATTGATGCTGCATACTGTGCTCACCGCCATTCTTACCTCCTACACTCTTACCTGTGCATTACACAGAGTTTAATCCTTGGTGATTGCATCCTTGGGAGCAATACTTAGTAGCTTCAAAGAAGCAGATAATGCAGTGGTAAATATTTTTGCACTGATGATTACCCTGGTGAGTTTCAGGTAATTTAACTATGAAGTGTTCCAACAGTGAGCCATATAACATCGTCTGGAGAAACTTATAGGGGTTCTACTTGCACAATCTTGACAACTGTGTGTGTGTGTGTGTGTGTGTGTGTGTGTGTGTGTGTGTGTGTGTGTGTGTGTGTGTGTGTGTGTGTGTGTGTGTGTGTAATGACCCACCGTGATGAAACACTGAAACACCTGATTTTGCAACTTAAAAATCTAGAAATCTTTTCTACTTGGGAACATACATGTGCCATTTTTGGCCCACAAAAGAAAGTGCACATCATTACCGTGAGGTACAATAAATCTGTGTACCTGACAGAAATTGACTTTCACAGTACAGCTAGTATTTCTGAGATTTTCCTAAATGGTTGATGCAAACAACAGTATCATTTTCAAGTCATCAACTGTTAGAGTATAAATTGAATTTTATTGAACAAACCTCCCAAGGATAGCAATATTCTTTTTTCAAAAATAAAATAACTTTTCCAAATTGTTGTGCACTACAGTTTCAATACATTTTAAAGGTTGTGAAGAACTGAAAATTGTCATTTGTTCAATTTGCAGCATTAGGAGGTCACATTTACCAAAATCAAAAGCTATTTTAATCAAAACATCTTCTGCCCTCAGTTAACCGTTATGTGATTAACCTAGACAGCGAGCTAAACATTAATGGATTCAGCAATGATGAGACTCTGTGATGTTGTCTTCCGTTCTTTACTGAGACCCATTTTTTACTGTAAAACTATAACAAAAGGAGAATCGAGGATGTACATAAGTGGTTTGATATAAAACAAATTCA
>JASGAU010407948.1:0-16771 GCA_030220045.1 Australoheros facetus
GACTACCATGACCTGGATGACTGAGAATCTACACAGACATATTCCTAAAGACTACTTAAAAACCAATAAATTGCTGCACTGATTTCCCATTTTCCTAGCAAAATATTTTTTTAAATGAGGGGCAACTCAAAACTTTTGCACAGGACTATATGTATGTCCTAAAATACTGTATGAGTAAAACAAGCTCTGCATGAGAAAATTGTAAATGTTGTAATTTCTTGCTAGAGGTAGAAACAGAAGACCATTTGACAACATATTCTGCCACCATTGTGTGTGCCCAAGGGTTATAGTGTGGAAGCTTTTTATGTGGCTTCATTTGTTATATCAGCGGTGTTATTAACCTTTGGTCCTTAGTGTCAATAACAGTATAAAACAGTTAAAAACTGAATTTTAAAGGTGTGGAGGGTTTTTTTTTCTGACCAATAGACCAAAACCAAAAAATTGTCTGTTTATATCAGTGGAAGGCAGAAGTAACTAATGCTTTGGCACATTACAGTAATCAAAATATACTTTCAAACAAGAGTAAAAGTTACATCACCTGAAATCAAAAGCAAATATTTCAATCTGCACTCTCCAGGTTAGGGTTGGTGGGTAGCTCTGCTGCCATTAATTTGTTAAGATTTAATAGAATAAGTCATTTTGTTCCATGCAGTTTTAATCTTCCATTTTGCAGGCAGATATTACGTATTAATGTACGGTCTGCAGTTATCACATCTTACCTGGCCAGCGCTTGGACCTTCGCTGAGTGCCTCTCTTCCAGTTCTGCCAGCTTCTGCTTCAGCAGATCAGTTTCCTGCCTCAGGCCTGCTGAGTGCTCCATCTCACCATCCAGCAGACTACGAAGAGACCTAAAAAACACAAGAAGAGGCTAATGCTCGTATATAAATAACACAGGTTTCTATCATGTACTATCTCATATACAGGCTTGATCCTCTAAATCTTAAAATTCTGGTGATGTTATTTTCATAAACAGATTAGATAGAAAATGATTATGCTTCCTTTAATTGCGGCACTAACTGATAGACTGATTTACATTTCGCGCTGGTATAAAATACTTAATCAGCACTTAAGCTGTGACTGTGCCGTTGCCAATTTAATCCCCTAAATTTAAATCATTTATCATGAAATTCTAAACTCTGCTTGCCAGAAGATTCACTTTAAATATATAGAGAGAGATATTTTGTGAAGCCTATCATCAAAAAAAAAAAAAATCTGGATCCAAATGTACTTTCTAACTACAGGCCAATATCTAAACTACCATTTATGTCCAAAATCTTGGAAAAGGTTGTTTTTTTAAATCAACTTCAGACCTTTTTAGACACTCATGTGTTTGTGAAGAGTTCCAGTCTGGTTTTAAATCCCACCACAGCAATGAGATGACACTTTTAAGTTTTTTTTAATGATATCCTGTTAACTGTTGACTCGGGTTGCACTGCTGCTTTAGTTCTTTCGATTTAACTGCTGCCTTTGTCACAGTCAATCAGAACATTCTTTTGTCAAGACTTGAACATGTTGTTGGTCTTAAAGGCACAGTTTAAATCATATTTGTCAGTGGGCGGGGAATATTCATCTTCCTCAGCCCCTATTTGTTGTGGTGTACCTCAAGGGTTGGTCTTGGGTCCTACTCTGTTTTCATTATATTTTCTGCCTCGGGGAGAGATTTTCAGGAAGTACAATATTCTCTTTCATTGTTTAGCTGATGAAATCCAGATTTATTTCCCTATTAATTTGAATATCTGACCCACTGCAGCCTCTGTTTAACTGTCTACAATGTCAAAAACTGGTAAACACAGAATTTTTGTACCCCTAATGAAAACATCACTGAAATTGTTGTATTTGGAAACTGTACCACACTGGGTGAGTTAACTGGTACCCTTGGCATTCTTGCTTCTTATTGTTCGCCCACTGTGAGAAATCTTGGGAGTGTTTTAGAAAGTTCTTTTAAATTAGAGAAGCAAGTGACCACAGTTGTTAAGACCAGTTTTCTATCAGTTACGTCAAATTACCAAAATGAAATCCCATCTTCCTCCAACAGACTTGAAAAACATATTCGTGCCTTCATCACCTCTAGATTGGACTATTGCAATTCTCTGTACGTGGGTTTGGGTTTTAGGAGGTTTACACTGGCTCCCTGTTCATTTTTTCCATATTGAGTTTAAATGGTATAGCACCCTGCTATTTAACAAAGCTGCTCAACTTATATAAGCCCAAAAGAGCACTCAGATCATCTAGCCAGATGCTTTTAGCGCAGCCGATGTCTCGATTAAAGCATAGAGGGCATCGGGCTTTTGCAGTCAGAGCCCCTAGACTCTGGAATACCTGCCAATTGATATTCATACTGCAGAGTCTACACAGTCTTTTAAATCCCATCTTAACACTCACTTTTTAACCCTGGCTTTTAATTTGAGTTCAGTTTGAATACCATCAGGTTTTAATGCTGTACTGTCTCTTTGTTTTAGCTTGTTTTTAGTCAATTTTACTGTATTGTTTGTTTTTATGTTTTATTTTATTGTATTTATTTCATTGAGCTACAGTTTTACCTTGTTTGTTTTAAATTAACTTGTAAAGAACTTTGGTCAACCTTGTTTCTTGTAATGTGCTTGAAAGTTTGCAAGCGGCATGTAGCAAGAAACGAATCCCAACGTACGTGTTTTGTTCCTCCAGCTCGTCCTTCCTGTTCATCATGGCTACAAGGGCCTGCCGCAGCTCCACTGCAGAAGAGACACCGGGGTGAGGTTTCTGCATAGAAACTGATTCAAATACATCCCATCCACGAAAACACCACACAGTAATATACATAAACTCATATTATACAGCTTTCAAATGTAGAAATAACAGCATCCCACACACCGCACTTGCTGTATTAATGCTAGACTTTTGTTATGTCGCAAAGATGAACTGCTTTGATAAAAATCAGGTTTAACTTCTTTTTTTTTTTCCCCAGCTGACAGGAGTTATACAGAATGAGATCTATCTGACTCACAGAGAGCAGCACTTTTATTGCCGCAATAAAACATACATTTGTGGTAGCTACTAAAAAACTTTGAAGGAAAGAAACTAATCCAAGTGAATGTACAGATGAGGACAGAATTATTAGCCTGTCTATGAAAATGTATTTTTTTAAGTATTTCCCAAGTGGAATTTTTAACACAGTTTTTCCAGACATCCTAGTTTTATTTTGGATGTTTACATTATTCTACTCTGCACACACAGCTTGGTATTGTCTGACCAAAAGACGCATTTCCGGTATGTATAATCTTTCTCCAGGTTGTCCTTCGCATGCTTCAGTCTGGTTTGAAGATGTCTCTTCTACAGAAGTGGAGTTTTTCTTGGTCTGCAACCTCAAAGTCCATTCCTGTGCAGGGTTCTAGTGATGGTCTTCTTTGGGACAACAATTCCAGACTTGGCTAAGTCATTCACTAGTGTCTTGGCAGCTGTTCTGCGGTCTTCAGACACATCTATCATTAGCTTTCTTTCCAGAGTCATTGAAATGTTTCGCTTCATACCTTTGCCAGGCTTGTTCTGTACTGTGTGGCTCTCTTGGAATTTCTTGATGACACTTGGAAATGCTGTGATAACTCTGTATATCCATCTACCCCTTTGTGAGCATCAACAATTCTTTTTCTAAAGTCTAAACTGATTTCTTTTGTTTAGGGCATGATGTTAGCTCAAGTGGCAGCTCAAACCCTTTCTGACATTCTTAGCAAATTGGAAGATAACCCTCAGTTTTAACTAAATTTTAGGTTTGAGTATTACAGAGTTAAAGGAAGTCATTGCACAGCAGTTGTTTGTGTTATGGCTCAATAAAAAAGGTCAGGTTTAAGGAGGCTAATAATATTTACCCTGGTAATTTTTTTTAGTGAAATAATTCTGTTATTGTATGTGAAAAAAACGTTAAAATTTCATATGGGGATAATAATTGTGTACCATTTGGATTAAAATTTATATCAAGAAAGCATCCAAGTTAACTCTACTGTGCCGTTCTTGCAAACATTACTTAGTAAATACTGATTACAATCATCTGAAGAGTCCTTGCTTTTATGTTATTCAGCAGATATTTGATCATCATAGTAACACAAAATCAGTTAAACTTCAGGTATATTAATCTGTTCAATTAGGAAGTGTAAATAGCATAAATTTATCAATTTCACCTGTTTTGGTGCAAATGAAAATGTGGAGAGAATATGCGGAAAGCTGAACGGGGCCATACAAGGGCATCAACCCAGCAGTAGGACCAGTATCTGTTCCTTTATATAAGGAAGAACAAGAAGCCTGCTGCCAGAGCCCCACAAAATAACCTTCAGCGGGCTACTCGTGTCCATGTTTCTGACCGACTGTCAGAATCAGACTCCATGAGCATGGCATGAGGACTCAACATCCTTTAGTGGGACCTGTGCTTCACAGCCCAGCACTGTGCAGCATTACTGACATTTGCCAGAGAACACCAGAACCGGCCAATCTGCCACCGCTGCCCCATTTTCTCTACAGATCAGAGCAGGTTCACACTGAGCGCGTGCAACAGACGGGAAAGAGACGACATGGTAAACATTATTCTGCTTGCAAAATCATCCAGCATGACCCACTTGGCAGTGGGTTAGTGATGGTGTGGGAAGGCAATATCCTTGAAAGGTCACACAGACCTCCATTAGGCAATAGTACCCCGATTGCTGTTAGGCACCGGGAAATCTTCAGACCTTATACTGCTGAGGGCCTTGGATTCCCCCAGTGCAGGAAAATGCCCGGTCTCATGGGGCCAGAGTGTGTACACAATTCCTGGATGACAGTGATGCCACTAACTGGCCCTAACATTCACCAGACTAAATCCAACAGAGAACCTCTGGGATATAATCTATCCAAAGCTGCCACATAGCAACACAGACTGTCCGAGAGCTCACCGATGATCCAGGTCGGGGAGGGGGATACCCCAGGACACATCCACCTTTTCATCAGGGGTATGCCCAGATGTTATTGGGAGTGCATACAGAAAGGTGGGAGTGCATACAGAAAGGTGGGGGCTGTACTCTCTACTAAGTTGGCTCATGTGAGATTGATGTGATTTTGAATCCAGCCCTAACAGGTTTGATGATTTAGCTTTTCACTGACTTTGATTAAGTCATTTTGTTCTCAACAAATTACACCATATATATCAGTAAAGATTTTAAACTTGAATATTTAGTTCATAGAGATGTGTGATTTAAGTGTTTCCTTAATTTTTTGAGCACTGTAGGAATACAAATCTATGGGATCAGATTTGGATCTTTTTATCTTCATGATGGCAAGAAGGCGATAAGAGCAGAACGGTGGCTTTCAAGTGCGACTCAAACTCACAAGCAAATCAACAGAAGATCAAAATGAATCTGTGAAAACACAAAAGAGGAAATCCTTCACCTCAGTCTTCTGTGTCAATTTGGGACTTTAAGATTTGAGTGGACAGTGGAAGATTTCAAATTGGACAGCAGCATTCTTCATTTTGGAAGCGGTTGCTTTAAAGTTTGGCTAAAAAAACAGAAACTCAAGCAGTGACGATTCCAGAATCAGGATTACTTGGATGGAAAAAAAAACTGTCATAATATATTGGTTCATATCATCATAGGGCTAAGGAGGTACATCAAAAATGCAAATTAAATAGTAGGTCTGAGGCAAAGTAGTTTTTTGTTTGTTTGTTTTTTCTCAGATTTCTGACATTTCATAGACTGGAACATCAATTCACAGAAAAAAATAACCAACAGATTAATCCCTAATAAATATAAAAAAGTGACATTTGTGTCACATGTGTGGCAGCAATTTCAGTTTAAAGGTCCCCCCGAAGTCTTAAAGCATTAGTGGAACTGTATCAGCCACAGCCAAAGTCTGCCAGCCGTCAGCTGCTGGGTGATGTTAATCTCCATCCTGATGTTAAGGACAGATTTGGGCCAGGCTGTGCGGTTTGCACGGTGACTCATCTCCATAGTTATGCTCAGAGGTGCACATGAAGGTTTCAAAGAGCCTAACTAGGCTGTTACCAGGACTTCCATAAATAATAACCACAAGGTGAGGTGGTAATCTCCCTGGCACTTTGCATTTCATGATTTACACATGTGCAGAGACCTTAGCTCTGTTTTCATGGTTAGTGTAAGGTGTCCATATAGCCCCAGACACAAGTAGGTCTCCTGCAGCCCTGAGCAAGGCGCATGTTTGGGGGAGAAGGGGGAAACGAAGAGAAGAAGGAGTGTGATGACAAGCACAACAGTGAGGAGAAAGAGAAAAAGTCCATTATCTCCACAGCTCCATTCTCCACATCAGCAGGCCAGAAATAAACGTGACCTTTAGTCCAACCACGCGTTCACAGCGGGTGCCACAGACGAGCCATTAGGGACTTCAGCAGAGCCAGACGCCCCTCTGTCCTCACAAGAGGACGTGAACAAATTACAGCACAAGCCTGTGTGTAGAAATACATACACATGGACCTCTGGGCTCATGTGTGGAAGAGCCATCTTTCCAGGAAGAGGACAGTGTGCGCCTCCACTGGAACATGCACGCTCTGGCTCAATTGTTCCAATAACAGATGCATTATTCGAGAGCTACGCCTTGTAATAGAAGAGTCTTGTGAATTACGAACTCCATACTCTCCAATCAGTGGACTGCTTGGCCTCATAAGCTGTTAGATCCAGGAGGAAATCACTGAGGCAGAGCTCGCACTGCACACCTCAGTTTCTCCAACACATCTTTAAATAAATCTAGCACCTTCTGAATTCTTCAAAAGCTTATTCACTAAACGGGCAAACACTGTCATGAGCTGTTTTTACTGCCCATCAGCATGCTGTAACGGCATACTGCAAATTTATAATGTGCTTTAAAACTCAGCTCAAGTGATTTAGTATTTATATGCATAACTTTGGTGTATTCCAAGTGACACCATCTTTACAGATTCATGGTTATGCTTGTAGACAAGTACACTGAATTCCATATATAAAATGGTGGCACGTCTCTAGGGAAAGGTTAACCTACATTTAAGATCAATACAAAGTGGATTTTACCTAAAGGCAAAATCCAGAGTGAAATGTTATAAAACCATCAAGTTTAATCAGAGATGTTCTTCGCGTTCCAGGTGTTTTTCTTCTGCCTTTTCTTCTTCTTTTGCACAAACCCCTGGAGAACCGCTGCTTTGGCTTAGGTGCAAAAGCAACAGAGCCAGTGATAGCAAAGTGAATGAGAGTTTTCCAGTTCAGAAAAGCTCTGGTCTTGTACTGAAAATATAAAAACCTCTCTCAGCTGAACTGCATTCTGGTCTACTGAACCAAGTCAAAAATCTCTGCTTCTGTCCAGTGGATTCCTCTCTGTGTGATGTGACTGAGTCTGGAGAGAAGCTCTTTGCTCTTTAAGGTCTGACACCTAAATGTGATGTTAGTGTTTCAAGCAGGATTTGTCTTTGAAGAAGAAAAAAAAAATCCTCCTCGACTGAGGTCTACTATTCTACATCTTTTAAAGGCCTCGTGTAGCCATGTAGACTATCCTCTCTGCTCTATGACACTACAAGAGAAATTTTAGATCATCAACTCTCTTTTTCTCTTTCTCTTTGACCCTCTGGCCTCCTCTTATCGAGGACTAATAGACTAGACGACCACTCAGTCCCGGTGCTTAAGAGCAGTTCCTCCTTACCTTTCCTCCCCTGGCTCGCTCCATCTCTCTCTCGCTCACACACACTAAATCCCAAAATCTCAAACAGCATCCGTCTGGGCGTCTAAGGGTTTAAGCTCTGATTAGCTCCGGGGCACTGAGCAGAACACCAAACACACTCCAGGCAAGAGGAAAAAGCCCGTGTGTTCAGGGAGCTGGCCGCACACACCAAATGTCCATCATATGATTTGATCCCAGCTCTTTTCTGTTTTTCGGTTGTTTTTTTTTTGTTTTTTGTTTTTTTTTACACATCAGAAATCTGATGTAAACTACAGGCATTCTCACAATCTGATTTTTGTCAAACTTACAAGCAAATGAGTGGGTTTATACAGTACATACAGTAAAATGCCAGTACACTGGACCAACAGTGCCACCTGGTGGATCATTTGATATAATGAAAACACAATGAACAGTCTCAAGGCGCAGGGCTTAATTCTCAGCAATTAGATCAGTTTATCCACCAAGAAAAATGACAACAAGGTTTGAAAACACTAATCAGGAAGTTTGATTTCATTTGCTCCGGGCTCCACAGCTGTGAAGAAATTTCCCAAGGAAGACATGTCAGGACTTCTGAAGGATTCATTACGGTCACAAACTTCTCAGGCTACAGCCTGAAATCTGATCATCTTCTGGGTAAAACCTCAAGAGGAAGAGGTAATTTGACAAGTGAGACTTTTGCAGTCAAATCTAATATAAGTCATTTGTATGTCTGATTCAATTTACCTTCGGCACTATGAAAGGATTAAGAAGTGATTTGTGCCGTTTTGGGCCACTAGTTATTCAGTTGTGTGCAATTTCTAACATACATTTGCTGATATCAGCAAGCTTAAATTTGCTTTGAGGTTTTTATGCACTTTGCACATTTAACCCATTATCATTTTTACTCGAAATCTCGCTAGTTAATAGAGTAGTTTATTGTGTATCAAGCAAGGGAGTCTTAGCAATCCATCCTCAGGGTGCACTCCTAAGAAGTTAATGAGGGTCGTGTATAAATGTGCAAGTACCGAGATGTTTCTGCTTGGAAACCTCACTACAGCTATCCACCATAAGAAATGAAATTCACCCTGAAATCTACCTCGTGGGCATATTTGAACCTTTTTTGTGTCACATGTCAAAACCCACATTAATTCATATCACTGAACAGATTTGAGAACACTAAGAACTAGAAGAGAGAGAGGAAGCGAGAAATAGTAAGAGGCAGACAGACAGAGAAAGGAGGCACACTCACCCACTGTCATGGACTCGGGCAGAGCAGATGTTGACAGCACACTGGAAAGCGGAGCAGACTGCGTTGGTGGACTGGACTCCATACTGAAACAAATAAAAAGAGGAATCAGATATTCTTGGAATTATTTCTTGTTTCACTTTGCACATTAAGCTGCAGCACAACATCACACTGAGAAGGCTTAAAACTCAAGAATATTTCACTCCACGCTCCAAAGAATTTATTCAGCATTTATGCCCGAAACAACAGCTTACTTGAATGTGAGCTGCGGTCTGCCGCCGCTCTCACAGTTGCCCACTGATCCTGCCGACTCGCACTGAACAGGAAATGCAGCCGTGTCCTCCACAGAGCTCACTGAAACAAAGTGAAAGTAAAGCTGGGGGCCAAATGAGAAAGTCCCTGCATTTCATTCAGTGAAATAAATCCTTCATGGAAGTCATAAGCAGCTTTTATCAGCAGTAAAAACAGTGCATGCCTGCCACGAGAGAAATGGGTGTAGTTTCCCTTTATGGCCTTTCAGTTTTCCGTCTTGGTGCTGCCAGACGCACTGATGTGTGAAGTTAAATGTCATGTATGATATTCCCTAGATTACATGCAATTGTGTACTTCTGATTGATCCATGTGATATAATTTTGGGACAAGAAATTTGATTAGTTCTTAAATAATTGGGTTCAATCCTCAGCTATTTCTGCCCGTTTTAATTTAATTGAAGTGAGTTTGTGTGCCTCGCGTGCTCTGATGCAGGCTCTGTGCTAAAATATGAAAGTGTATTTCTCCTGTGATGTGAGCCAATAACAACCGCTTTAGTACCTGACTGAGGGTCAGCAGGGTTCAAAGGAATGAGGATGTCTGAGCTGCTGTGTCCAGCCATGACCTGTAGCGGACTCCACGTGGACACACTGGACAAACTGCCCACCACCACCCTAAAGATAGATAGATACTTTAGTTTATTATGGTATATTCAAAGTCTGACACTTTTTCCTGTGATGTCTACCTTGATTAAAGTACACTGATCAGCCACTTTGTTAGGCACACACGTTCAACTGTTTGTTAATGCAAATATTTAATCAGCCAATCACATGACAGTAACCAAATGCATTTAGGCATGCAGACATGGTCAGGACAACCTGCTAAAGTGCAAACTAAGCGGGCAGAATGGAGGAAGAAAAGGTGTTGTAAGTGACTTTGAATGTGGCATAGTTGTTGGTGCCAGATGGACTGGTCTGAATATTTCAGAAACTACTGATCTACTGGGATTTTCCCACACACCACTGTGCTTACAGTGAATGGTCAAAAAAAAAGAAAAGAAAAAAGATCCAGTGAGCGGCAGTTCTCTAAGTGAAAATGCCTTGTTGATGCCAGAGGTCAGAGGAGAATGGCCAGACTGCTTCGAGCAGATAGGAAGGCAACAGTAACTCAAATAACCACCGATTACAACCAAGGTCGAACCTTGAAGTAGATGGGCTACAGTAGCAGAAAACCACACCAGGTGCCGTTCCTGTCAGCTAAGAATAGGAAACTGAGGCTACAATCCACACAGGCTCACCAAAACTGGACAAAAGGAGACACCATCACGCACCTGTCCCATGTATGTATCCCCCACCCTGACTCCCAATTTAAAAACCTTTGATATAATCCATATTAATATTTGTGCTATTAATACATGACTGGATCAGAAAAAGAAACCCCCCCCAAAAAAAAAAAAACAGATCACTCTGCAAGAGCAACCATGCATCTAGCCATGATGAAAGGCTTAAGCTCATGACAGTGTGACAGTAAGTAAACTGTTCCTCGGCTCAGATGTCATGTTAGGCAGCTGCAAGCAGAAGGAAATAATTCATATTTTGAGACACTGCTTTTTGTTGAGTTTTTCAAATTTATTTTTTGATGCTCTGAGCACCACAGGCCAAATGAGAAAAAAAAAGTATATTTAATTTGGATGTTAGCTGTCCCTTTAACTTCTGACATCAATCAGTATTCTGAAAAATTGACAATGTTTCTACTTTTGTTCTTTTACATGAAATTTTTAGAGACATTCAGCTGAAGTCTAACTCACTGATCAGACGGTATCCTCTCCTCCTCTTGGGTTTGTGCTCTAGGCTTATATATCTCCTCCTCTTCCTCTTCCTCCTCGTTGTCTACACTTTTACTGTCAGGCAGCGGAGGTGCTGTTATGGGAGGTGTGCGGCAGGGATGGGGGGACCCCACCCAGCTGACTATGCCTGGCTCAGCCACGCCATTCTGGGCAGGCAACTCAGAGAAGACTGGCTCTAAAGGGTCTATCCCTTCCTCCACACTGCTCTGAGCAGGAGCAGTGTGACTCTTCCTCATCCCACCAATCTTCTGGGAGTCCTCTTCCCCCTCCTCCTCATCCTCAGCTCCTCCATCCAGATCATCATCAAAGGAAATAATGTTGGTGATCTTTTTTTTCTTCCGCCGCTCCTTCCTCAGCCCTGAGTCTGGGTGGGGAAAGATTTTTTAAAAGGACTGAACAAAAACCTCAATCGCAAACTTCAATTATGTGAAACTGAAATTAATTCAGTATCTTTCACCTCTCAGGATTACCTCCCTCTAAATGTTCATACAGCAAAGCTCAATGACATCAGCATTTTAGGTTTATATCAATCTAATAATAAATAAATGTTTCCATTATCAATTCCCTCAAACCACAGACAGCAGAGCTGTTCACTAGCAACACAGTGATGTCATGTTTTAAATGATTCAGGCCTTTTGAAGTATTTCCTGCAATAAAATAAAGTTTAAAGGTATATATTATCATTTTACAAATAGCACTAATCTTTAAAGATTAAAACACTAATTTAGAGCTCTTTGACAGCAGGTACTGGAGGCAGAGTATTCATTTTTCTTCGAGGGTAGATCCCATAACTTATATACTGAAAATTGCACCACTTGTAATAACTAAGACATTGAAAGCAATTGTAATCTTATACACAGTATAAAATAGAGGAGACGAGAATGAGGAGACCTTTGCGGTCATTCAGTAGATTTTGCCATATAAAGTTAATAAGTATCAGTCACATGTATATAAATAACATATATGTATAGAAAAAAATGGATGTAGCTACTACATCCATCTTTTATATACAGTCTATAGTATCTACATAGCATGCTCCTATTACCAGCTGCTTTGCCTGAATGCAACATTTTCATTAATAATTAATGTGCAAATAAACAGCTAAAGGTGAAAGAACTATTTACAGTTTAGCAAACTCCACAAACCATAGTTTCATTTAAAGATGTGCAGAGCATTGAATCAGCGATTGACTTTTAAATGACCGCAAATCTGGATTGTATTATTATGTGGGAGGCTTTTTTCTAACCAGCAATACTTTTGATAAATCAAACTGCTTTGAACTGAAATTTGTGCAATGCAAAATTCAAAATTGTACCAAGTGTTGGGAGAGAACTGGTAACAGAATTGGGAGCAGCCCTGTTTGCAAATTACAGAACATGTGCACTTTTTTCTGTCCTGGACTGTACATAATGAGGAAAAAACTGATGCGAGCTTAGAATAAAAGAAAAATCTGTCGCTGTTGACAAAAGTGATGCATTTCCTGGCTATGTGTCTTCATATTTGAGACGTTGGATTTAGTTCCCTGCCTGTTTCAAAAGTAGCTGATATGGTAGACTCATGATGGCTGTTGAGCAATTATCATCATTTCTAAGGCTTTTGTGAGAGACAGATGAATGATAATAAAAGAAAGTCTGTCTCTTTCGTCTCAGAGCCAAAGAGGCTGGCTGTGCATTAGCAAGTCTTCTACCAGTGAATAATCTGAATATGCTTTCCCACTTCGAGGAGCTGGCGCAGCAGCTTAGAATTTCATTTACATTCATTTCAGCAGAAAGTTTTAGCACCGCACAGCTAAGGTTTAAAGGCATTTTAGTCCCATTGAGGAGAAAATGGTGTGAGTTTTCCCCAGTGGGACAGACTGGGGCAGACTGCTGAATGAGGTCACACTTTACGGTGGGATTTCATCTGTGCTGCAGACGCCTTGAGTCGCATCCTTGTTTAAGCATCCATTATGTAAGCACAAACTGAGCCATGTGTGTGTTTTGTGCTGGTTCTGTGACACTTTCAAGAATACATATGCAGTATGTTACAATACTAAAACAGAGCAAAACAACAGAAACGGTCTACACTGTCATTTTTGATCTATCAGCTGCAAAAACTGCTGTTCGAAAGCACAACAATACATGCATAATAACAGGATATCACACATTTCTTGCGTAACAGAGCAAGTCAAACATTGCAGTTTCCTACCGGCAGATGTGCTGCGGGGCACCACAGGGAGTGGGTCGGAGGCTCCATCCCCTTTGGGGGTGAAGCCAGGCACCACAGCTGTGGCTGTGCTGATCTCTCGCAGCAGGCTGCTAACCCCCTGAGTGGACTCTTTCCACAGGCTGCCGATGCCCTGCGTGGACTCCTTGAGGAGGTGCGACACTGAGGAGCTTCCACGTGTTACACCGCCATTCAGGTCACTGTTGTCAATGTTAATGGCAAACAGAATGGAGTTCAAACCTGAGTGCAGCACACAGAGAGAGAAAGAGGTGAAATCTAATTCAGGCCTGTTAAATCACATAAAACTTTTGAACTTGCTTTGTGCTTGGTAAGCATTTCTGGGTGCACACAGTGAAGGTACACAAACTAAAAAAAAAAAAAGAGAGAGAAGCAAAGCTCTGGCATAAGATCATCGGTATAAATTCGAAATAATTTTATGGTTTGTTTTTCATCGGAGTTGCGCTCATCAATAGTTCAACAGTACAAGTACGCCCCTTAACATAAACAGGGTCAGAGCTTAAACTGTCAGCAAAAATCCAGTCATGCTTAACAAGGAAAGTGCAAAGTCAGTACGTTTCCTGCGTTTTACTGCAGCTCTGTTTGTGTGAAGCCATTTTTGTGAGACTGAATGTGTTCGGTAATGCTCGTTAGACTAGAACGTGACATTAAAGATTAAACATGCAGCCGTAAGTTGGCCGAATTTACATCTTTACCAGTAATGGAGCAAGAAATATAACCCAGCCTAGAGATGGCAACAGCAAAAGGACCATATTTCAAAAGGGTATTTCCTCTGTAGGCCAAGTTAGGACATCTCAGGCTCAGTCATAGGAGAAGGGCTACATAAGACGCTCAAAAATGAAACAACAAACTGCTGGTCCCAGAATGGAGTTGAATTTTATACATCTCAAACACTTTGAATGCCAGACGGATGCCGACATGGATATCTGTAGCTCCCTAGCTGCCTGTTAGGCATCATTTGAGTCACTGAACTGACCTTTTTAACAGTGTTTATGGTGTTGCTGCCTTTTGGAGCATCTTCAGTGCAGCTCGCTGAGAAATAATACTGTGTGGTTAATTGTACCAACAGGCCCTCCATCAAGTTGGTGATTTGTGGGGCAGCACATGCATACAGTCTATGGATGAATTCAAGCTACCTAGAATCTTCTGAATGCAGTCACGCCTGGCTGCAACAAAATTGCTTTAGATAAAATGCTAATCTCTAGGTAGCAGTCTGGAAATCGCTGTCTGATGTCAGAGTGGCTAAAAAAATCAGTTTAAGCTGTTCCTTCTTACACTCAGTTGCTTGAGTTTTGTGCAAGCTGGTACACTGCCACTGTAACATGCAACTTATGCAGTACTGTGCAAAGGTTTTGCACCACCCCTCCTTTCTTTAGATTTTGCTAGGAAAATGGGAAATAGGTGCAGCGATTTATTGAAACATGTGCAAACATACATGGAAATAAAGTATAGAAGGCAAAGATAGAGTTTGCACAATTCTACCAAGTTTGAAAGTCAATATTTGGTATGACCACCACTATTCTTCAACACAGCCTGAAGTCTCTGTGGCAGGGGCGGGCAATTCATTTTCCCAAGAGCCCACATTAGAAACTGGGATTGTTGTAAAGGGCCGCACTAATAAACTTCACCAGTTAGGTGCTTTTTTTTATGCTTGAATGATTCATAGGCCAGTGTTCAGTAGCTTAACAAAGGGAAAAAAATAAGCAGGTATAAGGACTGGACTGGAAAATGAGTGAAAAATGTTTAAAGACCTTCAGAAAGCCTGGAGAAGTCTGGTTCCTTGGAAGCAAAATATAAAGAAATGAAGGGTGACGCAAGACTTTTGCACAGTACTGTAAATCTGTATTGAAGTTTGAACACCATATTATTTATTCTAAAGGCTTTTTCAGTGCCTTTCAGGTTTTAATATGTTAACACTGGTCACAACACTAGCATGGCACATCTCTACTTCAGTCAGCTCTGGAGTGTGTTTGCCGCCAATAACCGCACCTGCAGCCATGGTGGGAAGCATACTTGCTCTCTCTTCATCAAGCACAAAAGCCCAGTCTTCATAGTAAGATCTAGAAAACAGAAAAGCTCTATAAACAAGAGGAAAAAGAGAAAATCCTACACAGTTGAGAAAATTCCAGATTTGCACAGCATAACTGACGAGGTGGCTTTTTACTAACCCGAGACGTGGGCGGTCAGCCAGCAGTGTGTGCAGGTAGCGCTCCAGCGAGTGCTCGTTCAGGGCACAGCGCAGCCAGGCGCGACCTCGGCCAAGCTCTGAGGAGATGTGGCGTAGGGAGTAAAATCGCTGGAGCTCATGGCGGTTCAAGTGCTCCTTCACATAAAACCAGAAAGTCAGCTCTAATGGGGGAACAAAAGGAAAGATTGAGGGGGGAAAAAAGAGATCATGATAAGGCATGGAAAAAAGGAAGAAAAAGCTCCATTTCATTGTGGAAAAACAACTATTCTTGAATTAAATAAGAATACAAAAGGTCAGCAAAGTTGCTGCTAAAGAAACTCCAGGAGCCGTCAGCACATCTCCCCTCTCATTAACAGAAAAGGGGACCTCTCTTGCACCTCTTCTCACACAGCTCCATCCTGTCACCTCTCTATACTTTGTTCTCTCCCCAGAACTCAAACAATTTTATTCTTATCTACAGCACAAGAACTGGAATATAAAAGAAATATACAGGTCTGTTTTAATGTAGCACTTTCTGAGGTGTGGTAATTAATAGGGATGAGTGTTATGCTGCTGGTTTGCATATAATTACTGTATGACCTCAGAACAATGTGATAAAAATTATGGCTGCTATTCCTAGCTTTGTCAAAGGCCCTGGCTTCATTAGGGAGTTCCAAATCCTCGATTTCAGGCACAATCCTGGCTTCTAATTGACTGTGAAATACAGGAAAATATCGCATATGCTAATTATTATACATTACAGAAGTCACGCATAGCTACACTTTCTTAATATTATACAGTATAAACAGCGTAGTTTAAAGTTCTCAAATTTATAATGGCCCTGCCCTCCAGCATGCCAAAAATGCCACCTAACTAATAGCACATAGTGGGGATACAAACCCACAGAAGCTGCCCACCACACACTGAGATAGTTTCACAGGTAGATTTGAAGTCAGACAGGTAATACAGCAAAGGTAGTGGAAGAGGGAGCCACTGAAATCCTCTCTGCAATCTAAGCATTATGTGTACAAGTGGTTATTCAGCAACTGAAAGCATACTACTGGCACATCCACATCCTTCAACCTTCCAGTGACTTTCAAAATACTAAACAAGCTACCCAGTAGAGAGGGGAGTTTTCAAAGTGCTGCTTTTCCAAGGTAATTGGGGCTACCGTTAAGTTTCTGCTCCGCTTTTCAACTTTATACCCACAATTGAACAGGCACATAGTAACCTCGCAGCCTGTTAAACATGTACCTGTTTCAGTCTTGCTGCTGAAGCCTGCAGCCTGCTTGAGAGCAGCAGCTGTGAGGGCCAGACCTCTGCTCTTCCTCAGGCCATGCTGCAGAACTGCTTCAAACTGGGCGCACAGACAGATCACCCTGCAGAGACAAAGACAGGTTACAAT